>CAXHSM010000771.1:0-10000 GCA_964019185.1 Maratus speculifer
TTGACACTTTACGTGTTTTCATACTCAGGGGATGACTTTTAGATTCTTTTTGCACCTTTTTTTTTCGCTCTAAAGAAGCGAGATATGACAAGAGTTCCGTCGCTGTATTGTTTTTTATATGTGTGTATCTCGACGTGAGTTCGTTACCATACTAGTGATAAAAGAGAAATCAATGAGGGAAATTTCCTTAAAATACAGTCGACACCGGTTATAACGTACTTTTTTGGGACGAAGGGATATGATACGTTATGAGCAATAAATGCAGCGCATAGTCTGAAAGTAAAAGGTGCATAATAGCAAAACAATAATAAAAATTTTAAATGGAAATTTTTTAAGTTTTTCAAAACGGAATCTAAAAAAATCCCTTTCGGCATGGCCTATAGGCGGAGGTAGATTTCGAAAAGTTTTCATCTCAAAAAAAAAAAAAAAAAAAAAAAAAAAAAAAAAAATGCCTATCTTTACTCAAATGCCCATTTTGGCAATATATTTTGAATTATATTCTTACTTTATTTAAAAAATCGACCAATATGCTCATTATATAGTTCCTAAATAACAAAAAACTGTTAATTAAATTCGTTTGACAGCAAAATTGAATTTAAAAATGAGTCATAAAATAACCAATTTATTATTTTAATACATCCACAATTCTTTAATCAAGATCGCTTTGAGAAATTTTGTGCGAAGTGCCCACTTTGACAGATTTTTTTAAAATATATATTTAGCCTTTATCAAAAATCTGACCAATACGGCACATTACACAGTTCCTAAATAACAAATAACTGTCAATTGAATGCGTTTGAGAGCAAAATTGAATTTAAAAATGAGTCATAAAATAAACAATTTGTTATTTGAATACAACCTCATTTCTTTTATCATGATCGCTTTGGGAAATTTTTTTGCGAAGTGCATACTTTGACAGCTTTTAAAATATATATATTCACCCTTTATCAAAAAATCGACGAATACGCACATTATATAGTTCCTAAGTAACAAAAAACTGTCAATTGAATGCGTGTCAGAGCAAAATTGGATTTAAAAATGAGTCATAAAATAACCAATTTGTTATTTGAATACCCACAGTTCATTAATCATTTTGCTTTGGGAAATTTTGTGCGAAGTGCCCATTTTGGCAGCCTTTTTTTAAATATATTCTGCCTTTATCAAAAAACTGGCCACTCCGTCACATTATATAGTTCCTAAATAAGAGAACCTGTAAATTGGATGCGTTTGAAAACAAAAAAAAGCTTTAAAAATGAACTCGGTAAAAACGCAATTTCTTAAATTTTCGCAAATTTTAATCACCATAACTTCGTGAAATTCTGTTCAAAATACCCTTTTTGGCAGCCTTTTAAAAAATATATTCTGCCTTTATTAAAAAACTGGCCAATACGTCAAGTTATATAGTTCCTAAATAATAGGACCTGTAAATTGGATGGGTTTGAGAACAAAAATGAATTTAAAAATGACTCATAAAAAACGCAATTTGTTATACTTAATGAATTTTTTAATGATGAAAACTTCGGGAAATCTGTTCAAAATACCTTTTCTGGCAGCCTTTTTAAAAATATATTCTGCCTTTATCAAAAAATTGGCCAATACGTCGCATTATATAGTTGCTAAATAAGAGGATCTATCATTTGGACGCGTTTAAAATCAAAAATGAATTTTAAAATGAGTCAGAATATAAGCAGTTTGGATTTGAGGTTTTTTCTCCAACTCCTATTTTTGTTTAATTTATTTTTGCTATAAGAATTGGTTCTATGAAAACCTTGTCAATATAAAAGTTGTAGATATTATTGTGAAGATGTAAAATAAATTTAATTAGATTTAATTGCTTTAGAATTGAGTAAGTTATGGGTTTTTTTCTTTTTCCTCCCCCCTTTTTCTTTTCGTTTTTAATTTTTTTCATCGGTAAAAATTGGTCCTATCAAAAACTTGTAAATACAAAAGTTTTAGATAATATTGAGTACATTTATATAAAATTTAGTTGGATTTGATATCTTGAGAATTGACGAAGTTATGAATTTTTTCCCCCAAAAACCATGTTTTTTTCGCCCCTTGAGCCCATTTTTAACTTTATCAAAAATCTGTCAAGCATAAACCTTTTGCCCATTTTTTAGAAGTAATATAAACTTTAAACTGATTCGATATCTATTTTAATTAAAAAGTTATCGCGTTTTTTCTGTTTTCACAAAAACCATCCTAATTTCCACCCCCTTGGTCCGATTTTGCCCATTAACGAACTTAACCGAGATTTTATGCCCCTTGATTTTATGTAAAAGTTTGATGAAGATCTGAGCATAATTATGGAAGTTATCGTGTCTAGAAGAAAGTGATATACACCGATAGATAGATAGATAGATAGATAGATAAACTTTTTTACTGATGGTAGTTTTGGGGTCTAGGAGTCATGATTCGTGTAGATCCGCAAAAATTTTTCAGAAATTCCAACATGGGAGACAATGCAATAGGTAGTATTTCATACGAAATCTACCTAAAATTAGCTATACACTGATTGAAAATTTACGTGTTTTCATATTCAGGGGATGACTTTGATTCTTTTTGCACTTTTTTTTTTTTTTTTTTTTTTTTTTTTTTTTTTTTTTTTTTTCACTAAAGGAACAAGATATGACAAGAGTTCCATCGCTATATTGTTTTTTATATGTGTGTATCTCAACGTGAATTCGTTACTATACTTGTCATAAAAGGGAAATCCATAAGGAAAATTTCCTTGAAATACAATCGACAACGATTATAACATGCTTTTTCTGGGCGATAGAATATTTTACGTTATAATCGAAGTACGTTATAAGCGATAAATGCAGTTCATAACGTGAAAAAAATGCGCATAATAATAAAGCAATAATAAAATTTTATATAGAAATTTTATGAGTTCTGGAAAATTAGTTCTGAAATCTGAAAAATTAATTATACACTGATTGACACTTTACGTGTTTTCATACTCAAGGGATGACTTTTAGATTATTTTTGCACCTTTTTTTTCGCTCTAAAGAAGCGAGATATGACAAGAGTTCCGTCGCTGTATTGTTTTTTATACGTATGTATCTCGACGTGAGTTCGTTACCATACTAGTGATAAAAGAGAAATCAATGAGGGAAATTTCCTTGAAATACAGTCGACACCGGTTATAACTTACTTTTTTGGGACGAAGGGATATGATACGTTATGAGCAATAAATGCAGTGCATAGTCTGAAAGTAAAAGGTGCATAATAGCAAAACAATAATAAAAATTTTAAATAGAAATTTTTTAAGTTTTTCAAAACGAAATCTAAAAAATTAACTATACACTGATTGAAACTTTACGTGTTTTCACATTCAGGAGATGACTTTTTAATTCTTTTTGTACTTTTTTTTTTTTTTTTTTCACTAAAGAAACTAGATATGACAAGAGTTCCGTCGCTATATTGTTTTTTATATGTGTGTATCTCAACGTGAGTTCGTTACTATACTAGTCATAAAAGAAAATCCATAAGGGAAATTTCCTTGAAATACAATCGACAACGGTTTTAACATGCTCTTTCTGGACGAGAGAATATTTTACGTTATAATCGAAGTACGTTATAAGCAATAAATGCAGTGCATAACGTGAAAGAAAATAATAAAATTTTATATAGAAATTTTATGAGTTTTTCAAACCGAAATCTGAAAAATTAATTATACACTGATTGACACTTTACGTGTTTTCATACTCAAGGGATGACTTTTAAATTCTTTTTGAACCTTTTTTTTTTTTTTTTTTTTTTTTTTCGCTTTAAAGAAGTGAGATATGACAAGAGTTCCGTCGCTGTATTGTTTTTTATACGTGTGTATCTCGACGTGAGTTCGTTACCATCTAGTGATAAAAGAGAAATCAATGAGGGAAATTTCCTTGAAATACAGTCTAAACTAGTTATAACGCATTTTTTGGGGACCAGGGAATATTATATGATATAACCGAAGTACGTTATAAGCAATAACTAATAAAAGCAACGCATAACGAGAAAGGAAAAAAGCGCATAATAGCAACGGAAAAAAAATTATGAGTTTTTTAAAACAAAATCCAAAAAATTATTTTTTACTACTTAGATGTTTATTGAGAAAAATAATCTATTATTTTTTATTTTTGCCTCTGGTTAAAACACTTACTAAAAATTATATTTTAAATATTTACAATGGAACTTTTCAGAGTCTTTTAATAATCGATATTCCCATATTGAATATTTAAAATTCCCTGGGATAAACGTCTAAGACAGTTTACCGATTTCCAACTCAGAATTGCAAGCTTGATATTGAAATTTTGGCTTTGCATTCGAGTCTAAAAAGGACGTTATAGCCAGATCAAGGTTCTTTATAGTTAAGGTTCTTTATAGTTCATTAAAGCCAAACTAAAAATTTGTTTCATTATACAGGATTTTATTCGGGATCAAGGGCTGTAGTGCATAGGATGCTATATTATACACCACAGTTGTACCAATAGATTTACATTTTTCATTAATTTGTGAAGGATGCGTTTGATTTAAGCTCTGTTATTGTTAATACTTTTATGTGATATGTTTTCATTCCTCAGAAAATAACTCGTGAAATACCCTTTCGGGCTGGTAACTTGAAAGAAGGCCATTTAACAAAAACACAGCAATTTATTTATTACAATAAGCAGGGAGATTAACAGTGGAGAGAATATATTTAAATACATGTAATCAAAAATAAGCCCAGATTTACTAAAAATTTAAGAGAAGAAGTACTTTCCCCGAAAACATTCCGCTCACTTAATTCAATTCAAGATGATTTCTCTCTTTATTTTGCTGGAACCGAAGATCGATGAAAAATGGAATGCAGTGAATTCCAACAACGTTTTATTCGTTAAAGAGAGCTTAAATACTTATCAAATTGACGAAAACATATAGCCATAGATTCCACCCAAAATAGGCAATTGAAAACTCTGCTTAATCTCTTCAGTTCTGAAGCCAAAATAATAATACAAATACTTATTCATTGGTGTTTTCCAAACAAAATGATATCATAAATGACAGAAAAAATACCTTTTCTGAAATTGATTCTTTAGGCGCTTAATAATTTAAGTTCAAAAATATGGATCTAAAAATAAAAAAAACCCTTAAAATATGAACTTAATGATTATTAAGCTAAATTAACGCAATCACAAATTTAAGAGCTTTAAACAAGTAAATAATTTACAAATCCTCAACAAAATTTATTGAAAAAGATTTAAGTTAAATATGAAAATTTATCATTTTTTTGGTCACACTCTTTTTTTTAATTACTTTTAGACATTTTGCAAACTCAGATGAAAATAATATTTATTTTATGAGGAATTCAGCTTAAATGCAGGCATTTATTTGTTTGTTATCAACGTAAAAAAAAAAAAAATAAAATAAATAAACTTTTTAATTATAATATGTAATAGAACAGAGGTTCACGAATGGGGACCCAGTGACCGAAGAAGCTAAAGTTAACTTGTACAGAACTTGAATACCCGAAGACAGGATATGTTCCAAATCCATTTAATCCATCTTCTGTGATAGTGTTTAGTGTATATAAACAATCACAGTTATTCAATTAATATGGCCTTGCAAAGATAGACTGACAATAATATTATCTGAGGTTCATACATTGCAAAACTTAAAGAAATAACAAAATGGGTCTCATTCACTCTCAAATGTAATACTTCAGGAAACAATGATCACAAGCAAAATCTCAAAATTCATTCGACCACCAGAGTACTTTTGTAAAAACGTAGCCAGGTACGCTGCTATAAACTTTTAAGTTATTGTTTTTTTTTTTTTTTTTTTTTTTTTTTTTTTTTTTTTTTTTTTTTTTTTTTATACATTTGATTTGCCTGCTTGACATGAAAGCCTGCAATATACAGGAATGAAATGTCACAAAGAAATTTTACAAAACGAGAGAAATATAACCGGCAGCTTCACACAAAGAGTATGTGCAATGGAATCAGCGGAATCAAATCCACAACCTCCTACTCTCGCAAGCGACTAGCGGCTTGATGCCTTAACCACTCGATTACGGAGGCCCCTACTGTTTAACATATATTTTCTTTAATACATGTAACAAGTGTGACATAGGTGACTATTTTTTAATATTTCTTCATACCACTTTCTCGAAACAAAATATTTTCACAGACTGTTCAAGAACATATAGAAGAAAAATATACTACAAAATCTTTTTTTTTTTTTTTTTTTTTTTTTCTAATAGTGGTGCGAATAGAGTAGAAAAATAGCCGCCTGTGACAGCCCTTGGGTAACAGGGTTGGCCATGGATTTTTCAGTTGTGAGTATCTCCTCATGATGTTGTGAACACCATAATACCATAGTCATTCGATGTGTTGTCACAGTGACGATGCAAACATCCCAAATAATCACAGCCAGAACGGCAATCAAAATGTAACATTTTTAATTGCATCTCATTATGACTCTCGAGTGACTGTCATATCATGACTTCACTGTGAAGTGGCCATTGCCGTATTTTGACTTATTTGTATGTTTGAAGAAATAAAAACTTCTTAAGCACACCATAAAAAACTTGATTTCGCTAGGCCTTTCTAAAGAACTGAGTCTTTCTTCGTCAGGCGCGAAAAAAGACGTGTGTCTACTATGAAAGCAGCGGCACGACTCTTGACACGGAGTTATACCGTTGCTTTCATAGTAGACGCACGTCTTCTTTGTTCCTGACGAAGAAAGACTCAGTTCTTTAGAAAGACCTAGCGAAATCAAGTTTTTTTTATGGTGTGTTTAAGAAGTTTTTATCACTTCATATTAATTCACTTCAGTTTTCTTTTTTTTATTTGTACATAATCACAAAATGGGACAAATCAACTTCATAGTGGATATGTAAACGTTTCATTTTTGTACGACACATGATGATGGCAATGTGGGCAATAAGAATTGCATTTAAATCACGGTTCATTCTTAACTTGACCAAAATCAGCTTCTATTAAGGTGCATGCTATAAAAGAGAGAGAAAATAAGTGGGTAAGTGTGATCGCAAATCGCACAGAGGGTTTCGTTTAATGTTTCCTTTAAAACAGATTATAATTTAATTAATAAATCCAATATCATAAATTTATAATTATTAAATTCTTACATAGATGATAGCACAAACTAATTTAATATATTTAACTAATTAATTTAACTAATTTTAAAATATTTATAAAAGTAAGTTATTTATTTCATTCAAATTAAAATTTTCGAAAATCGAACATGAAAAAATTTTAGCAGAGATACAAATAAAATTTTAAATTTCCAAGAGCAAAAAAAAAAAAAAAAAAAAAAAAAAAAAAAAAGGTTTAAGCGAAATTTAAAATGCTAAATCATTAATAAATTACAATAGTTTTTAAAATGGAAAGAAAAATAAATTAGAAAATAATAATAATAATAATGTCAAATGAACGAGACCCTAGTAATAAAAACCCTTAAATAAAAATAAAAAATAATTAAATACATATTAAAATGAAAATTTCAATTTGCAGCATCAGGAAATGAGCTAATAATGAATTGATCACTGAATTAATCAAAATTTACTAGCGAGACGCTTTACCTTCAAGCTATGATGTCTACACGCAAAAGGTTCTAATTTAACTTCTTTTTCAAAATGTAAATCGCAAAAATGTGCGAATTTCATGTTTTTTGATAAAATTAATTTAATTAAAAATAATAAACCTTTTCAACATTTTATGATTTGTCGTGTGACACGAGATATTCAGTTGTAAGTACACAAAATTTGAAGTCTCTGACTTATACAGTGTTTGTGTATGGACTCTGTGACAGACGGACAGACAGAGGACAATGGCGAATAGGATTTTGTCAGATGAACGAAACTCTAAAAAGATTAATTTTCGAATACTGAATTTTACTTTATGTTGCGTACTAATTTTTGAAAGTACTGGAGAAAGTACACTTTTCGTAATTTTTTTGTGGAATAAGGTGAATTTTTGAGTTGTTTGCACTTTTATCTTAGGAGATGACTTCCACATTCTTTTAGTGCCACACCTACCCCTTCTCCTAAAATAGCGATATATATCAATAACTCCGTATCAGTTCTGCTCTTTTTTTTTTTTTTTTTTTTTTTTTTTTTTTTTTTTTTTTTTTTGTGCTTATTTTATCATGACGATTGCATTATTAGAAACAAACCATAAAAGAAAGAAAGAAAGAAAGAAAAAAAAATTTCTTTGAATTATTGAATTTGTCTCAATATTGAATTCGAATATTCATGTTGAAAATAGTAATTAAAAAAGCATTCTTAAAGAGGAATTTAAAATTGTTTGGTGTTTTAACCCTTCTGTGTATTATTTTTTAGATTATGGATTTTAAAATATTATATAGCTATACTCTGCAACTAAATCATATAAAGTTAATTAATTGTATCTTCTTAACACTCTTGCATTTATTTTATAGTTAATAGTTTTAAGTATTCATTAAAAACAATGAAAGGAAATTTTGCCTTAATAGCTTGATCGATTTTTTTTCCCTAAAAAACAAATTCTATTATTTTATTTATTTTTTTTTTTCAAATTTAATTATTTTACATGGACAAAATAAGTATTCCATTTCTTTGGACTGTTCTTAATCAGAGATAGAGATCACATGCCAAATTCATGGCACATAATAAGAGTTATAGTGTTTTAAAGTATGTGGCAGACGTGACACTAAAAAATTAATTTTACGACTTTTTTTTTTTTTTTTTTTTTTTTTTTTTTTTTTTTTTTTACAGAAGGATTTTTAGATATTTTTTAGCACATTTTATTTCTCTTTAAGATAGCCAGGTTTTCTTTTGTTTAGTAAAATCTATGAACTAAATCTATACACATAATTCTTGGATGTAGTAAACTTCACACGCATTGCATTCAAAAATAGTTGAAATTTTAATTGCTTAAAAGACATTCAGTTAACACAGTATAGGTAAACAGAGTATCGTAACTGAATAGGTAAATATGGCATTTTTTATTCCTACTTATTATTTTACAAACTTGAATATGAAATACTATGTACTTAAAAGTTAATAAAATACGCTAACGTTACTAAAAATCTAAAACTTAACACTCTCAGCATATTTGACATGCTCCTTACGATTGCAGAAATCTACAATGCCTCTCGAATTTCTAAACAAAACACTATCTCAAGTGATACAATTTCTCCGTAACCAATTGTTGATCTGAAAGTAAAAATTATTTTTTTATACTAAACCTCCCACCCTGCAAAAGAATGCAGAACTTCATACAAATCTTCTTCTCATGTAACTAAATAGGGGTGGGGTTGTCCAAATTTTTATCAAGTCTGCATCCTTCTCATGTTTGTACAGCTGCAATTTTTTTGTCTTTTTAGGAATAGCATATCGTTGCACGGAAGTCTATCTTGAACTCCAAAAAGATACAGTGAAAAGCTCGAAATGATTGGACAAAATCCTGCCTTTTCGTCACTCTTGAAATAATCTTATTTTTATATTTTGGGAGGGGTGAGTTGTTGTATAAAGAGGTGATACGCAGACGATAAGATTGCAAAGCATTAAATGTCTAAAGGATAAGTTAGATTTGTTATGAAGCAGTAACAATTGGATGTATTTAACACTCTTAGTAGTTTATAGGCAATTTTCATTAAAAAATGATAAAAAATAAAATAAAATGATAAAATATGATAAAAAATAATGATAAATAATAATAACAATAATAAATATTTCTTATATATATATATGCAGTTATTTACAATTTATAATAATTTATAGTCTATGAAAATGATAATTTATGTATTTCAATAAAAATAATAATGATAATGATAATAATGATTAAAAAAAATAATAATAAATTTACTTATTTAACTTATTGGTAAAATTATGCTTTTATATTTTGGGAGGGATGAGTTGTTGTATAAAGAAGTGATACGCAGACGATAAGGTTGTAGGAATTTAATTGAAATGTCTAAAATTTAAATTCAAGCCTTGTTCTGAAACAGTAAAAATTGAATATATTTAACACTC
>CAXHSM010000772.1:0-13000 GCA_964019185.1 Maratus speculifer
TTGGACATAAAACAATATAATTATTTCTGCATTTCTTTTTGGTTGATAATCATAATGAGTTATAATTTCATCAATGGAGAAGTAATACAATTTAAAACACATATTTAACAGGAATACAGTGAAATCACTGTAATTAGCATTGAAAAAATAGCATTCGTTTTGGTCTGAAGAAGCACAATGGAATTTATAAAGGTACTGACGAGAGGGGCCATGACCTTTAAGCGTGTATTTCGATTCAAACTGCTTATTTTCCGATTTGTTTTTAAATTAATTTTTCCCTTCAAATGCATCAAGCAGGCAAATTGTCTTATTTAGAAAGTATACAAGGTGTCGTGATTGTCGATTCTTTGATAAATGCAGATAATATTGAAAAAAAAAAAAAAAATCAGAAAAGGCATTTTGAACCGATTTTCCCAAAGCGGAATATCTGGGAACAAAAAAGGGTCATACTGACAAGATAATTGTTTATCCATAAATTTCTAATGAATTGAAAATAAAATGACATCACATGGCACCTTATACATCTCTTCAAAAATCCCCTCAACAAGTTTCATGTTTCTATTTTTAAAAATGTGTCTGAAATTGCATCAGAAATTTTCGAACTGTTGAAGGTAGAAAAGCTTTTTTCAAATACACCCTTAAGAAAAGCTGTAGTGTGCGGATAGTTGGGATAGCGTGCAAGAAACTTTTGGGATTAGTTTATAAATGTATCTGCCTTTTTTTCGACAACTGCTGTCGTTTGCTAGCCAATGGTTTATTGGATTAAAACCCAGCGTTGTAGAGATTTCTTATTACGGGCCAATCAAAAACGACAATTTACCAACTGTTAGCTGACGCTTAACCAATTGTTGTGTGCAGCTTGGAATTAATGACATGTTCTTGCATAATTTACATTGATTCCACTTATCAAAATCAATGTTGCAACATTTGGCTGCATTTTTATTTCGACATTCCACGCTCCCACCACAAAGATTTAATTGCTACATTTATATTATAGTGTGAGAGATATTCTATCAATTAAATAAAAGGAAATAACTACTAGAAAAATTCTTGCGGGAAATCGGAATTTGTAAATAAAAATCACATTAGATTTAGAAACTCAGATCTGTATAGCGTCGAATAAGAATGTGGCCAATTTTGTCAAATCTTGGTCTAAATCAGAAATTTTTTTTGTTGCATTTCTAAATATTATTCACTGTAATAAAGTCACGACTTTTTCATACTTTTTATGTCACTTTAAAAAACAGACACCATCATGTAAAGCAACGCAATGAAGAAAGAATTATTCATATTCATGCATCATATAAATCCCCTTGCTTAAAATGAAATAATTGAAATATTTATTTTTTTATAAAGAATAATAAGGAATTTATAAAATGTAATAATATATTTAAGTATATCTTAAATTCAAAATTGAAGTATTGGAGAGTTAATAAATAAATAAATAAATAAATAAATAAATAAATAAATTTTTTATCAAATGCTTTTACAGAATTTCACTTTTTGTCATATTTATTCCGCTTTAAAAATATCTTCTATTAACTGAACGAAAAACTTTTCTATACATTTCTCTTTTTGCTTGAGGTGCTTACTAAAAGAAATGAACTCCAATGAATAGTTTTATATTTTGTGACGCTATAAAGCTTGTTTTCAGTTTGTTGTTTTTATCTTTTTAAATCTATTGTAGTTCATAATATGTCATAAAGTCCAAAATCATATGCCAAAAGTGTAATCTTTTCTATGAAACTCAGCAGATTGCTTTGACCTGAAGCAAAATTTCAGTATTAAGCATTTAGTATAGAAACTTGTCAACAAAATTTGATCTCTTGTCAAAAGAAAGTAATCTTCATGTTGGTTTTGTAAACCTTTTCTTTGAAAAAAAAAATACATTTTTTTTAATGCAATATAAATTTTTTCAGCTATATGTCAATTTTTTAAAAATGTATATTAATAATTTTTACTAAAAACAGCATTGCATATAAATTTATCCAAAATTTTTAATTGTTAAACAGGTAATATGAATATTTAAGTTCGTGTTATAAGTCATAAAAATAATGATGGGTTTTTCATTCTTTGAATGATTACTTTCACAGTTATCAGTACATATCGTTTAAAGCCTCAGATATCCAACACAAACTAGTCAGATATTGCAATCCTAAAACGTTCTTCTATATCATACATAATAATACTTCCAGAAAAATTATCTACATCAAAATTTTATTACCAACGCCTTATGTCAAGTTCTAACTGAATCTAAAGTTTGATGAATGCCCGTGCGTTTGCGTTTGAGATAGAGTCATTACATGAAATGTAAAAAAATCCGGACAGAGGCGGCATCTGTTGAGCGATTTACGTTAAAAACTAAAAAGTATTAAAGAAACTAACTGAGTCTAAAGTTTGATGAAAATTCGTGCATTAGATCCTGAGATAAAGCTATTGCGACAATCCTGAATAATGCTACACAGCAGCACCACTTAATTGGCGATTTATACCAAAAGGCAATCTCATCTATATTATATCAAGGACTAACTGTATCGGAAGTCTTATGAAAATCAGTCCACTATTTTCAAATAGTAAATTCATCAATTCTTATGCATTTTTAGCTGAAGTCTGCCACCTCTTTGACTATTATGTCTACAGGTACGTATCTAAACGAAGTTTTGTTCAGAATTAGCTTTGTTAAGAGCCCACAATGGTCACAGGAAAAGTACAGAAAAAGACCCGGATGACCATGTAAAGTCTATGGGAGCGTTCTTTTCTAATATCTCGTTCAAATTTTAATATTTTGACATGATTTTTTTTGCATAAAATAGTTCAGGACGATCCACAACCGGGCTAGTTTTTACTTTTTCGATTATGGTTATATATTTTTTATATTATGATAGTTTCAGTTTCAGAAACGGTTTAAACCGGTTTTGAAAATTAAAGTAATTTAAAAAAAAAAAAATCTAAAACAAAAATCGAAAAAATAAAAACTAGCCCGGTTGTGGATCGTCCTGAACTATTTTATGCAAAAACATCGTGTCAAAATATTAAAATTTGAACGAGATATTAGAAAAGAACGCTCCCATAGACTTTACATGGTCATCCGGGTCTTTTTGTGTACTTTTCCAAAGGAAAAGTACTATTGTGACAGAAAAAGTACGAAAGAAGACCCGGATGATTATGTAAAGTCTATGGGAGCGTTCTTTTCTAATATCTCGCTCAAATTTTAATGTTTTTACATGATTTTTTTTGCATAGGCTAGCTTAGGACGATCTACAACCGGGCTAATTTTTACTTTTTCGATTTTCGTTTTAGATTTTTTTTTTAAATTACTTTAATTTTGAAAACCGGTTTAAACCGGTTCTGAAACTGAAACTATCATAATATAAAAAATATATAAACAAAATCGAAAAAGTAAAAACTAGCCCGATTGTGGATCGTCCTGAACTATTTTATGCAAAAAAAATCATGTCAAAATATTAAAATTTGAACGAGATATTAGAAAAGAACGCTCCCATAGACTTTACATGGTCATCCGGGTCTTTTTCTGCACTTTTCCTGTGACTATTGTGGGCTCTTAAGAAGAGATTCGCACTCTGGTGGTGGAATGTAGATTTAAAAGATTCTAGGTTCAGATTTTTGCAAGAGCTCGCCTGCTATAACATACTGTAGTCAGCAGGGACCCGGTCCAAAGTTTGTTCAGTTCCAGATTGCCCGTAAAGCATGGTGACGTCACTGCAACGTCGTTGTGAAGTCACATTGTGACTTTGTGACCATCGATTGTTGATGTGACGTCACGTGACGTCGAAGTGAAGTCACAGTGACTAAAATGTGAAGTCGTTATGGCCGTTTTAAAGCTCTTTTGTGACGTTTCACAAAGTGATCACAATGTGACAAATTTGTGAAAAATGTGTCATTTGTGACTAATTTGACATTAACATTGTGACGAAACTGTGACAAAAGCGACGATATATAAATTGCCAGAAACATGTTTTTTTAAAGTAAATAACATGTTTTGAAGGATATTTATAAATTTTTAAAGATTTTTAAGAAAGTCACATCTCAGTCACAATGTGACGTCACTGAGTGGTGGCATTTTGGTCACAGATGTGATGTGACCAAAGTTACTCACAGTGACGTCACTGTGACCATGCATGCTATTAGAGTGGGTTCTTTTAATGAGATTTTGCAATACAGATTTCAGGCTCATTTACGGGTATTATTACAAGCCCGGTCAAAGCCAAGCGATTAAGCTTGTACAAAACATAAATTTATACAAAATATAACACTAGAAAAATGCATTCAATAAATGCATTTCAACATCTTTGGTTTAAATAGATAATATAATCAAATAGGTTTAAATTCTTTTGAATCTCACAGAAACATGGATTTAATACTATGACAGGTTTCACAGAAGCTTTTGTTAGATAAATATATTTCTTTTAAAATGTTATACAATATTTCGACGATGCAGCAAATATTTAGAATGATTTTCAATTTAAAAAAAAATAACAGAACTTAAACAGCCCATCAAACTTCTAAAAGTTATATTTCAGATACAACTCAGGTTTGTTTACAAATATATGAGGTTTATGAAAGAATTTTCTTCTTCATATTTTGTATGAGAAAATAACTATGTTTTCAAATGATAAAGAAAGTTATGAAATACACGATTAAATATTTTATCCTCTACAGGAAATTACTTTTAAGAATATTTTATCAAATTTAATAAAAAAATGTAAATGGTAAAATATATTATTTTAAAAAGTTATACTGATTTACCAGGATTACAGTTCAAAATGAATATGGATTTAATCTAAAAAAGTGCTGTTAAGCTGCAATTCATAACCTTTTTACCGAAAATAAGTTATTTTGAAACATACAAATTGTTTTCTTTGTCTTATTTTTTTTCTTAAATGTTTATAATAATAGTTAATGTAACCAAAAATTCTTACATAATTATTTTTATTGTATATATATATATAATACTGTACTTACTTCACATATTTTTAATCCATAAAATCTATGAATAAGTTCATGCGTTACCCATTTCTTAGCTAAAACTTAAAAGTACTATGCTTATGGAATTTTTTTTATTCTAAAATTTTGAGATAACAGAAGACAATTTTTAATACTGATCTGTTTTGAACCATTACAATTATTTAAAAAAAAATACTAAAAACTATTTACATTTTTTGAGACAATTCAGATTTTTTTTTAACAATAAATATATAAATGGTGCATAAATACGTCAGCATGCCCTATATACACTATATGGCCATTGATTATTGGACACTTGCGTTTTTAGACATTTTGTTAAATATCTAGAAAAATAAATGAGGAATCATCTCGAAACTCTTAGTGTATAAATATAATAGTATAAGTCATACATCTCCTTGAATATTTTTTCCCGAAACTCTATAGGGGCCGTCAACAAATTTAAAAAAATGAATATCTTTTGAATAACCCTGTCAAAACTAATGTAGCAAAAGCGCTCAAACTCCATATTATGATTGAATGCATTATTGTAATATGTCCTGTTCATTTTTATGCAAATAGCATGCATACACGCAGAGTAATTAAGGTTTTTATAAAACTGGTCCCAAATGTTTCCAAGTTTTTTCCTTATAATTTTCAGAGTTCTTAATATAAAATAATATTTTTTTTTCAGAAATTATGACAAACAACATAGCACACAGTATCCTGTAATCAGAATTAAAAAATAATGAAAATTGTGTACAAAATGAGTTGGTTTACTAAATAATTTTTTACTGCCCATGCGTCAACGATATCAAAATTTCATTTGAATATTATGTTAGCTAAATGTATAGAGCAACTTTTGTGAAAGTCACAAAATCATAACTTGAAAATTCTGAAAATAATCGTCAATTGAATAAGTTGAAAATCCGTTATTCTTAAAATGAAGCAAAAAGAAGAGGGGTTGTATCCATATATTCATTGATTAGTGTCAATATAGAATACACAATACGGGATGTAGTACTACATTTCGATAAAATCCCTCATTTTTTTGATTCATTTTGGAAACAACGGATTTTGTCCTTTTTCTATAGACGATTACTTTCAGAATTTCCAAGCTATGATTTTGAGACTTTTACGAAAGTTGCTCTACACATTTAACTAATAAAATATGCAAATGATTTTCGAAATCTTTGACGCATGCGCAGTAAAAAAGTATTTAGTAAACCTACTCATTTTTCATACAATTTTTATTATTTTTTAATTCTGATTACAGGGTACTGTGTGTAATGTTGTTTGTCATATTTTCTGAAAAAATATTATTTTATACTAAGAACTCTGAAAATTGTAAGGGAAAAACTTGGAAAAATTTGGGACCATTTTTATAAAAAACTTAATTACTCTGCGAGTATGCATACTATTTGCATAAAAATGAACACAATGTATTACAATAAGGCATTCAATCATAATCTAGAGTTTGAGCGCTTTTGCTACATTAGTTTTGACAGGGTTATTGAAAGGATATTCATTCTTTTTTAATTTGTTGACGGTCCCCTATGGAGTTTCGGTAAAAAATCTTCACGGAGATGTATGAGGTATACTATTATATTTATACGCTAAGAGTTTCGAGATGATTCCTCATGTATTTTTCTAGATATTTAGTAAAATGTCTAAAATCGCAAGTGTCCAATAATCAATGGCCATATAGTGTATTATTCACAAGACATCATAAAACATGATAATGCATTATTTATAGATACACATATTTAACACATAATATTACTCATAAATATATTACCTATTAATAGCTAGTTACATGTGATCGCATTTTGTAGAGATTAGTGCTTGCCAAATTCAATCGCCATGTCACAATTGCCGACCAAAATTCAAATTTTCTGATAATAATTTCAAATTTATTAAAGTTATTTTTATAGAATGGCGTATAAATGTATAAATTTGTTTGCATACACTATATAGTTTTAACAGGGCATCACAAAAAGACGACAATGCTTTTTTTTGTCGATTCAGCAATTATGTATTTAATGTTACTGAGAGATAAATTACCGATTCTATATATAATATTATTGATAGATATATTACTGATGAATAGGCAGATAGATGCCTGTAGTCTCATAGCGTAAAGATCAGCGCTCACCATATATTGTCGTCATGTCACAATCGACGAAAAAAGTTTAAATTTTCTGGGGATAATTTTAAATTTTTTAAAGATAGTTTTATAAATGACGCATAAAACCATCAGCAGGTACTAAATAGTTTTAATAAGGTACCCTGGGGTAATAACGCCACGTTAAGGTTCTACCAATTTTCACGGCTTAGTTTTAGATTGTATTTTTCAAACAAATATAGGATGTGATACAGCAACTCATTGACTATCTATATAAAAAAATAATTTAACAGATGTGTATTCATAAAATGTAATTGCGTGATTTCTCGACCAATGCTATTTGGTGTTATTACCCACCTATATGAGTAATAACGCCATGCAAACAAAACTATGAAATAAGATGGGATAATTGCATGTAGATTGCCCAATTTTAAAAATACAAAGTCTACAAACTTAGAAATTGACAAATTGCATTCTAAGCTATTGAAAATGTTCATTTTTTGTGAAAGTGTAAGAAAAATAAACGTGTGGTGTGTGTGGGGGGGGGGGGGGGGAGGATGAGGCAAAAGAATATCAGACCGTGAGCTTCTTTCTGCTTAAAAAGGACCACTTAAATAGAATTATTAGAAACATTACACAATTTTAACTGTGTTTATTTGAATCAGTATTTAGTATGTAGCTCGGCCACTGTAGGGAATCAACCGGGGTATTAATGCCAAGGATTGGCGTTATTACCTCTTTATAGTTAATGCGCTGTACAATTTAAATTTCAAATTATCTCGAGAAGATATCCAAAATCTTCAACAACATTTTGAAAGTCCATGAAATGTACTACAAATTTATGCAATTAACACATTGTTTCCGTATAAAAAAGATAGTCTTCACATCACAAAACGTATCTCGCAAATTTTAGATCAAGCGTTAATTTTAGTTGTTTGTAAAAACAATAAGACCTAAAAATGAAACAAATTAACTTGAAGCTGTTTTTTGCGATTTATATGACTCAAAACCCTTCTGCGCAGAGCACATGGGTGTCATTTACCTGATTATTTCATAATTATGCAAAATATAAGCACTTGGCGTTATTACCCCGCCTGGCGTTATTACCCCAGGGTACCTTAGTACATAATAAAAATGACCATGCGTTATTTGCCGGTACAACAATTCTGTATCTAATGTTACTGATAGATACAGTAAAGATGAATAGCTAGATACCTGCGTTTTGCTATTAACACCTATACCGCAGAAATCACCGCTTGCCAAATTTCAACGTCATGTGACCATTGGCGACCAAAAAAAGATAATTTATAACAAAGTCAAATACATGTAAACCCTTATCCGATAATTTTAGCTTTTATGAGTCGAAACATGTGAAATTCGACATAAAAAGAAAGCACCATTTTTAAATTTCCAATTATAAACTTTCATGCTTTTCTACTAGCAATAATTAGAAAAGGTTTTTATTCAACATTAATGTTTAATATTATACTATAGCAGTGAAATCTTTGTCATCCATTGAATAATGAAATAGAATGGGGGTGCTAAAGACGAGACGATATGGGAAAAAATCGACGGAAAGCCACATATTTTTAGGACAAATCTTGTTAAGACTAAATCATAGCCGTAATGTTTATCGATTTTTAGCAGAAGTCATTTACAATGGATTGTTTATTTATTTATTTGTTTATCTATCTTCAGAAAGGCAAGAATAAATTTTGGGATTCTAAGCGGACCAATAAAGCTACAATGTTAGAAATTTCTATTTAAATGCTGATTTAAATTTTGTAGAAAATTTACTGTGAAAGAATTACAGCCAGTTTTTCTCCCGTATATTTCTGCATGAAAAAAATATTTAAAAAAAATTGAATGGATGCATCTGGTGTGTTTTTCTGCATAATTTCAACAAGAGGAACGGCACGAAATGTAAAATCCAGGAACAGAGTTTAAAAAATAATAGCAACTGTAAAAATGTGTGCAAGTTATTTTCTTGCTACATATCTGTAGAAAAGAATTATCCATGTTTTTGAATTAAAAACAAAAATACAACAAATTAGTTTTATTGAAATAATTTCATACAGACAAACTTAACATCAACAAGAGGAACACGGGATGATAAGGAATTTCATGGTATATTTCTACTACTAGCATCCTCCAAATCTTATTTATTTCGCTAATATTGCTATACAGTCATGCAGTAGAATGTTTTCCAATATAGAAAAAAAAGCATATTCACTAAAATAAAAAATATTATTCAGGGCCTTAAATGTTCAAAATAATGTAAGACTGTCTCATTTATTAAATTATTCACAATATATATTGAGAATAACTTTAATAATAATTAACTCATGTGAACACAACTCACGTTTATTTTTTTATTATCATTTACAAGTAAAGATATCTTATGAAGAAATAGAAATAGAAGATAAGGGAAATAGAAAAATATATGCGCTTCAAAGAAACCTAAATAACGAATCGTAATTACAATAAATAAAATATAAAATTGAATACAGTTTTTAATTTTGATATTTGTGAGAATGCCTCATTTATAGATTATTTGATATTATACACAATTTATATGTGCATAACTTTTATAATAGCTAACTGATTTGAAGATAATGCATATTTAAAGGGATTTGTTTATGATTTAGATGATATTATTAAAAAACAGATGAATTGAAAAAAAATATGTGATTTTTCAAAGAAGCAGAAGTGACGAATCGCACTTAAATGAACAAAAAAATATATATAGAATTGAATTTAGCTTTTGATAATAGTAAATTAAGCATTCTTAAAAGAAAAACATAAAATAATAGAAACTTTCTTAGATATCAATACATTATTAATTAATAGAAAGTAAAATAATGGCTCTACTGATATCAGTATGTAAAATTACATCTTTTTTTGGATTGCAAATTTAAAGAGTGTTTCTATTCATCTACAAAAAACTGTAGAAAATGTATTTTTAGAGCTAATCTATCAGTAAGTATTTGTGTTAATGGCAAATAATTTCTCCAAAGATTCATTTATGGAACGCCTAAGTACAGATATAACATAAAAAAGCGCAAACTCACGAATAAAAATTAATCTTAAAAATATTTAAAGAAATCATTGAATCAAAAACAACTCATAAGTTATAGGCCCATTGGTATTATTCACAAGTAAAGATATGTTATCAACAAGTAATTATATGGTAATATAAAAGAAGCACATACTTTGTGAAAGAAATAGGAATGACTTATCAAGAACACCGAAAACTAAAAATAGAAAGATTATTAAAGATAAAGATGCAAGCTTCTCTTTTCTCCAAAATCTGCCAGAAGAAAAAAAAAAAAAAACGTGAAAAAAGGAAAAGCATAAGAAACAAATCACTTTGTCATTAAAAAAAAGAAAAGAAAAAAAACTCCAATTTTTTTGAAATAGGGCAAATTCTTAGATATAGTTGCATTACTTTAATCAATTACATTATTAATAGATCTATTATTTTATTTTCAGTGAAATTCATTTCTAATTATAGTAACCGACATAATATCTATAAGAATAACAAACTCGTAGAAAAATATTGCAAATGGACCTTTCATTGTTCAAATATTCCGTATTGAATAATAAAAAAAGAATAGAAATATATTTTTAGAATGAATCCTTCAAAAAAAGTGAATAAAAGTAAAACAATTATTTTTAGTTTTTGGATTCATTAATAATAGGTGGAACTTGTACAAAACCGGGTAGCGCAGATTCCACCTTGATTTTAACTTTTGTCTATCGGCCAACACGAGGATTTGCTTGTCCAAATATATTACGGCAATTGTTTCTGAACAAAAAACTACGTGTGCGGTTATTTTTTATATGAAGATTTGTGTTTGAATTTCTCTTAAAATTGTTTTGTTTGATTCTAGGTTTTACGCATATATTAACTATTTGCCAGCTAATTAAATGCTAGTTCGTACTATTTTCAATACTTTGCTTTCCTGCTTTTATTTTCACAGCTTTACCTTTTTTTTAATTATAGCACTACGAGTAGTGACACCATGTTTTTAAATCTATGTCATACTGGGGCAAAATCGGTTACTTAGAAATTGGTTAAGACAGGTTAGACCATGTTTTGTCCTATGCAAATAGAATATTTTTTTAGGACAGTGAATAATTAAGCAAGGTTTTTTAACTTTTCTATTTAATACTGTGAAGTATTGTTAACCTCTTAAAGTATCATTCATGGTACGTTTAAACTCATACTTCAAACAAGAGATGGGGAAGTGTTTGCTTCATAGTGATGGGAAATCTTTAACTATTTCCTTAATTGGAAAAATGACCAAAAGCTGCAATTTTTAGAGTAGTTGCTGCGAATAGTTCAATCAACACTGTTAAAAAAAATCTGTGAATCCACGGTAAAACTACTGGCAGCAAAGTTGTCAGACATTTACGGTTAGGTTAGTAAATTTTCCGTTTTGAGAAATAAAAGAAAGGAAAACTGCTTGAAAAAGCGTAATTTTTTGTAACAAGGTTTGATTTTTAATGATTATAATTTAATTTAATTTTTAAAATTAATGATTCCATCAATCGTTCGAGAATTCGAACTTTACGATGAATTTTAAGCTGATGTATCATTTAATTTAATTTAATTTAATTTTTCTGTATTACTTCTTCAAGCTGTCCTAAGGATCGAACTCGCAATCCTCACTCGAGACCTTTCGACAACTGAATGTGTCCTTACTGACTGAGCCAAACCTGCTGATGCCAGATTACACAAAGTATGTCTTTTCTGAGGTTAAGGGAAAATCTGTTGTGCTTTTCAAAGATTTCCTTTCAAATATATTCGTTAGAATATTCGTAAACGGTTAATTTAATTTAATTTTAGACTGATGATAACACTTATTATATTTTAAAATAAATTTTATTTTTTTAACTAGTTTAAATAAAAAAACACTGTTTAAAATCACTGGTTTTTTTAATAAATGAATGAAAAAAAATTTTTTTTACAAAAATTATGATATAGAATTTTTTTTTTTTCAAATTGCTGCACACTATTTATTTATTCATTTGGGATAATTAGTTAAAAGATTTTTTTAAATAAGAAATAAGAGAAAAATAAAATTTTAACGTGATTTTTTATGCTTTCATTATTCTATGGCACTTGTGTGATTCGACCACACAATCTACGCTTGCAGGCGGATAGTGGCGTGGTGCTTTTACCACTCGACCACGGAGACCCCTGGATACTGTCTGTGTGGTGTGTCTCCGTTTTTCTTATATTTCTATCCATTTTGTTATTTTCAGGAAATATGGTGGAGTTTTCCGATTTTTAACAGAAAATACTTTTTTGCCGTGAAAAGGGACTTTTTCTGTGAAATTCATGAAAAAATATATCCGTAAATTTCAGAATTACTTTAACAGTAAACCATTTAGAAAATACAGGGATTTTTCCCTAGAACAGCGATTTTTTACCATACCATCTATTTGCTCCATCAAAAATGAAAAAAAAAACAATACCAGTAAAGCAAGGAATAACGCTAGGTTTAGGCATCAATAGATTGGTATAGATGTAGCAATAAATATTCTTGCAACATCAGAGGATAATGAGATTCATCCTTCTACACTTATATTTTATGATAGTTTAAATTTCAGAACCAGCTATAACTGGTTTCAAAAGTTAAAGTAGTTAAAAAAAACTGAAATCAAAATTGAAAAAGTAAAACTAGCCCGGTCTTAGATCGTCCTCAGATATCCAATATAAAGGGAAAAAAATATAAAAAACATAAAAGTTTCCCTTTAAATAAATATTAATGCAAAATTTATCTACTTCCACTGGCCAGATTTTCCGTTTAATTTGTTTTGACATCTCACGTTTAAGGTACAGAGCCTCCCAGCAATTAATTTTCCATGCTTTTTAGACCATATCATCCTTCCGCATTTGCTGAT
>CAXHSM010000773.1:0-83000 GCA_964019185.1 Maratus speculifer
AAACCCTAAATATGACATTCGCGGGGGTGTTTCCCATGATAATGCAAATTTTTAATGTTTTTAGAAGTTAATTATAAATTTAATCATTAATTTTAAGGTATTTTTTAATTAGCCCGCCAGACATAATTAATCGTGAAATAGTCTCTGTTATTCGACAATTGTATACGAGTTTTGAAACAACAGTGGGTTTATTTATTTGCTAATTTACGCTCTCCAAAATAGGCTAAATGGCTGTCAAAGTGCAACGTTGAAACATTTTAAAATCTGTAAAGTAGAAAGTAAAGTATAATTAAAAAATGAAGAGAATAATATGGATAAAATATTAATGTGCTGTTATCAATTAACAGTATAGTGTTCATTAATTTGCTATTAAATGTTGAGAAAATTTAAAAATCCTAAAATGATAGTTTAAACAATGTTTATTTTCCCTTTCCTTTTGCTCTAATTTAAAAACAAACACACACACATTTTTTTAAAAATAATTTTACCTGTTTAAGTACTTTCTACCAGTATATCAAAAGTGATTTTTTTGTAATTGAATTCTCTGCACATGCCAAATTAATCTATTTTAACGAAAATTTTGGGGGAAAACATGAA
This sequence comes from Maratus speculifer, assembly GCA_964019185.1. Lineage (NCBI taxonomy): Eukaryota > Metazoa > Arthropoda > Arachnida > Araneae > Salticidae > Maratus > Maratus speculifer. The sequence goes on from CAXHSM010000773.1 coordinate 598, forward strand.
ATGCATTAAAGAAATTAGGCGTTTTTTTAAAGATGTCAATTGAATGGTACAAAAGAGAGTTTTATTTTTTTATATTTTTGCTTCCATACTATTTTTTTTGGGGGGGGGAGGGGGCTTCATTCTTTGAACAATTATTTGCTAGGTAACTTCTTTAAATAAGATTTACTCAATTATATTTTTATAGACCTTAACTTAGAATTTTTATTGTATATGCATTAGATTGTAACGAAAGTTTTCCACAAAACCACTATTACATAATAGTTACACTATATAAAATTATATACTGCAATATTATATTTAATCACCACTACACCAAACCTTCAGAGTGTCATATGCCAGAATGGTAGTGTAGGGGAAACTGGGGCACATTGATACATGGGGTACATTGATGCACCCCCTGTACTGCACACAGGGGCATTGGAGGAAGTTTCACAACAGCTCCAAAAGGTGATACTAGTGCACTCAACTACATACAGAAAATCTTGGAATGATTCAGTAGTTTGATGAAATGGGACGGGTGATTAATTGTTTTTGTAGGTCAAAAGTAAATTTGAGTTGTACAATTGAAATGGTACTATACAACTGTTTCAGTACTTTAAACCGAACAGAATACTCTCCATGATAAGTAAAACTACTCTTTATCAGTTCCTCATTCTTTATTCTTAGATAAATTATGGAGTGTTGGATTTGAGTCTCGTTTTATTCAAAATGGCTGTATGGGGCACATTGATACAGTCTATGTCGGGGCACATTGATACAACTTAAATCCTTTTCTAGATCATTTTTTCATTACCTTTTATTTTTTTATTATATACTCCTTAATCCAACCCTTTTTCGCCAAAAATATCTAACATTAGCTTTTATTGAAGTGAAATAGCTCTAATTTCTTTATATTACAACATTTTATAGTATTTTTGCAAGCAGAAGACGTACGAACTTATCCAACATCTAGTGCTAATAGAATTAACAAAAAAAAGGACGGCAGCCTGGAAAACCTCAAATTTATATCGATTCTCCAGAGAAAAAGTATTTTCGACATGAGAAATGTTAAGTAGGAGAAACAAGCTGCAGAACAGCACAGGATAATTATATTATAAGCAGTATTTTTAATATAATTATTCTTTATTTTCTCTTTTTGAACAGAAAACCTGGTAATTTTTTCACCTTTCCTAAGAAAGAAGATAATGCTGGGGTTGAAGCTCCAGATATGACAAAGTTACCACAGGCAACAATCAGACAAGGAACAGCCAGAACCATCAGGTCATTATGCATTTCATTTTGATTGCTTTAATATTGCTTACAAATAAATTATGGGCGATTTGAAATTCTATAAATGAATATAAAATGGTTTGCTAACTATTTTTCTATGAAAAATATGCATTGGTGTTATTTTGTCTCAATTTTCCCAAACGTATCAAAGTATCCCACGAGGTGTATCAATCTGCCCCGGGGATGGGCACATTAATACAAATGACTTTTTTTTATTTTATTTTTAACTACATGCAAAAATAATATATAAAACAACGATTGTACATTTTTATAACACACTACACAAATTTTGCTGACACCACATGGAAAAATAACTTGAAATTTCTGCTTTCTGGACACCAAAAAAATTCTTTGAAAAAAGCTGTATCAATGTGCCCCAGTTCCCCCTACATAAAACTGAACACGTGATTTGGTGACATTGTGTAGCTGACTTTTTGCAACAGAATTAGAAGTAAATGATTGCTGTAATCTGGGAGCAAGATAGTTCCATTTTAGACATCTTTTACTTAATGATAAGATGGTTTTTTTTTTTTTTTTCTTTACAAATTTCACAACACAGTGCTATAAAGCAAGTCTCTTTCTTTCAAATGCTGAAAATCGTTTGACAAAATAAGAGCAAATACGTCAAAGCGAACTATTTGTGCAGATGTGACGAGAAATTTCGTTACTACCTGATATATATAAAATTACGTATATGTATGCGTATATGTAATAAAATCAAAGGAAGTTTCCAAATTTATTCTTATCAAGTAATATAAAATAATCAAACACCAGTAAACAAACATCTGTTTTTTTTTATAAATGCAATAATTTAATCATTTACAAAACGATCCATGCTCGAAAAACAACCTCATGTACAAAGCTCCGATGTTAAGTCAAAGAATAAACGTTACAATGACAATGAACTGGCTTATCGAGCACGTTAAATGTTCCGATTTCAAGTTCTCAGGTTGAGATTTTTCGGCTCATAACGTTTTGTCAATGAGTGGAGAATGGGTTGCCTTTTTTTATTCTAACTCGAGAGCTTCAGTAAAAGTCCGGTCTATTGTTTATACGGCAGGGGCAGCAGGTTCTTCAGGAGCAGGGGTTGCAGTTAGAAGATCTTCAAGTGCTTGTCTGTTAGATTCGCTGAGCTCTCCTCCAACAATATTAATGACCATGCTTAGCTTCATAACCTAAAGGAAAAACAAGTGTTTTTGAAAGGAAAAATGAAAACAAGACCAAAAGTCAAAAAGTCCTGCAATTAATTTTCAGAATGTTACATTTTCTAAATTTTCCTACGGCGCACGAATCTTAACCTCATCAGTCCAAAGTCAAATTTTACGTGGCACTACAAAACTAGCTTAAAATTATTGTAAAACATCTCCAAAGGTGCATCAGTCTATGTATGGTTCTAATATGCACACATTTATTAAAAAAGTCCAAATGTAATCTTATTAATTTTAAGAATTTCAGAATCCTTTTAATTAATTTAAATGGTGTTTTTTAGTGTCACCTCCATGCGACATCAGGGCTGAGGAGGTTAAAAGTGATGTATAAAAAGTTACCATGCTGTGGTCAGTACAACTGTAAAAATTTCATACTTCAACGCCAAAACTCATCGAGTTATGATACCTTGAATTTTAATAAGTTTTGGATATTAAGCTTCAAATCAACTTCGCTGATATCGACCACTGGGCGATTTATGGCTTAGAAACCTGATTTTTTTCAGCCAAATTATATTATTATGAGTTTGAACAATTCCGAAAACGATAATGCCTTCGTAATACATACTGCTTAAATACAAAGAAACATCTGAATAATGGACACCTCGACAGCAAGGTATTTGTCCGCTTTTCGGAGATAGAAATGTACAAGTATTATAGGTGAAAGGGTTTAAAAAATTGCTCGCTAAAATAAAGTGTAAACTATCGAATGTTTTCATAACTCAGGAGTGAGTGCTATCAGAATTTCATCAGAAATACTTTTAACCCTTTGCGGCGCAGGGCAAATTAATTCCTTAAGTTTTGAAATTAATGGCTGACACCGGAATTTGAGAACAACTTTATTTGTAAATAAGAAAACGCTGTATTTCACGCATACAAAAAACCGTAATTTTTTTAAACAAAATTCCGGTGCGAATGTGGCATTTTGGAATTAAAATTAAATGGTTTATCTACTAAACCACTGCGCCGCAAAGGGTTAAAATCTTTGCTGTCCGTATTAGGAAGTATAACCACAAACATATAACTTATCAGTGAATATTTTTTTCCGCTATTTTCTATAAAATTAAATTTATTTCTAGTCTTATTGCAACTTTTCTATAGATGAATGAAATGTTGAAATAAAATAAATAAATGAATAAAATCAAATATTCAATTTTTAAGGTAAGCTACTTAAAAATGGCTACTTATTACCACGAACTTCGTTGCTTATAACTAAAGTCGTGACTGACTCAAGACGTGAATACAAATTATAAAGTAAGAAATGCCTATACAAATGATTTCTTCAAATGCGCATTAAAAGCTGAAGACGTAACAGTAATAGAAAAATTTCAATTTGAAAGCGTAGAAAGGTATCGAATACTCTTTGAAAATGTTCTAGTATGACAGATGATTATTTTTTAAAAATAATTATGTAACATAAATCGAGATATGCAGTGCATAAAGTACATAACTAAAATATTTTTTTATTAAATGAAATTCATATAATTAGAAAAATTTTCTGTGTCGTTAATAAATTAATTACGTTTTATTTTCTATGAAAATAAAAGCTTTTGGGTCTAAGGCACAGACAGCCAATTTAGGCAACACATATATTTAATTAATAATTATGTATATTTAATAAATACGCATAATTAATTAATAATTATGCATATTTAATAAATACGTAAAATTAATAAATAATTATGTATATTTACGTTTTTATTTATTAATTTAATACATACAACTTGATTACTTTAAAAAATTTTTTGGACATTTGGCTTTCGGCTGAAAATGGGAAGACCAGCGAAATTTATTTCGGTTTCGATCTTAAAAACCTGTTTCAGTCGATGCTTGAATATCTATGCAATAACATAAAAGTGACTAGCAAAATTCAGGGCTGCGGAGTCGGTGGGAAAAATGGCCGACTCCAACTCCGACTCCGATTCCGGAATTTTTAACGACTTCGACTCCGACTCCGACTCCAACTCCGACTCCGGAAATTTTAACGACTCCGACTCCTGGCTTCCTGGCTAGCTAATATACTAATGTTGATGCTGGTTAAAGTTACGAGGGAACGAAAGAAAGATAAGGCAAAAAGTATTTCGGTATTCATTTTTTTAATATATATGGTATAAAGTTTAATGAACATCCATGCATTAGTGATTGAGCTACAGCTATTTCAAAATCGTAAAAAACCCAGCATATCAGCGCTACCTGTAGGGCGATTTACACCAAACACTAAACTATACTAATCTAGATTACAAACTAATTAAATATAAAGTTTAGTGAAAATTCGAACATTTGTTTTTGAGATAGCCTGTTGCAATATCATGAACAATGCAGTATAGCAGCGCCACCTATTGAGCGATTTGCACCAAAAAATTTGCAGCACCTAATTATACCTAGGACTAACTGTATCTAAAGTTTTATAAAAATCCGTGCATTAATTTTTAAGACATAGCTACTGTGGAAATTGTGAATAATGCAGCAAAGCAACCTGTTGAGTGATATACACCAAAAATTAATCAGATCCAGTTTCTATCAAGATCTAACAAAATCTAAAGTTTTGTGAAATTCCATCCATTAGTTCTTGAGATAGAGCGCTCCAAAATTTTTGTCGTATGTAGACTCACGAAATGACAGACACTGACAGACATTTTCGAAAAACTATCAAATCATGTTCAGTTCAGGATCTTCTAAAACGTATAAATCCATCGAATGCCGGAAATCGAAACTTTTCGAGAATCCAATACTTTATTCTTGTAAAGATAGAAAAAAATAAAATTGAAGATGAAAATTTTACTAGTTCGCAAATAATCTGGGATCTACTAGAGCTTTTAATAAAAAACAGTTTTCATCTCCTGTGTACGCCGGGAAGATTATTGGAATTCTTTAACTTGGGTAGTCCGATATAATCCAAAAATAACAATAAGAATTCCTTGTATGGATTTAAATTTACATTTTATTGGTTTAATTTCACTTCAAAATGTTTAAGAAAAAAGCTGGAGTCGGAGTCGGGTTGTTTTTTACGACTCCGACTCCGACTCCTTTTTCTCAAAAATGGGCCTGACTCCGCAGCCCTGAGCTAAACTTTCAAAATCAACCGCTCATATATTATTTAAACAGAATAGACTTACTTTATCTACATCCTTGGGGTTCACAGGTTCGCCTAAGGCAGCCTTGTTGTTCATGTCCAATAGCAGGCCAGCAACAACGCCATTTAATTTGTCGGCTGTGCTCCTACAGCATTACAAATAAAATTAAAATACAATATATAGTACATAACACACAATTGTCTTCAATTTTATGAAATTATTATTTCTTCTGTTATAGAGTATTTTAATAAATACATTCCTAGAAGTTAGATTCTCTCTTGTTCAAGTCACTATTACAAAACTTTAAATTAATTTTTCAATTATTTGCGTTTTTGAAGAAATAGTAGGATTACATTAAATAAAAATATTGTTGGCAAATTTTTGAAAGGTTGTATACTTTATTATTAAAAACTATTTTTAAAAATAAAAAAGATAAGAGAAAAATTCAGTAACTGACACTAAACCCATTTTGAAAAATCAACAACTTACACAAAGTGAACCAGCATCTGACTTTTATTTGCAAAGATAAAAGAAAGTTATTTTATATTTCAAGGACTTTATGCTTTAAAAATAGGTTAATATTTATTATAAAAACAAAATGCTTTAACCTCTTCGGGACCTCCGTTTTTCCTATTTTATTAATAATACTCGAATATAATTACAATTTCGATATCAAAATTATATGTTTTGAAGTCTAAAATACAAACTAATGCAAATAGGATAAAAATCTTGCTCTGAAGTCAAATGGGAAAAGAAATAATCAGTAATAATTAATAATACTGCATTAATACTCGGTAGCGAAGAATATAATCTTTATTATAAAGAGTGGGATTTAAATTTGGAAAAAGGCAAATATTTATAATTTGTAAGTGTTTTACATTCAATTTAAAGAAAAAAGGAAATAAATACTTTTCATTTTTGAATATAATCTTTATTTTAAAAACAGTAGCGTTACTGAATTAATCTTTCTCGTTTAAGCTATCACAGCGCATTTATTGGAATGTTATTGAAAGAAAAATATAAGTCTTTTATATATATACAGCGATAGTTTGTTTTAATCTTCCTAATAATAGCGATACTAACAGAAAAAGCAGCATTGAATTTGTGGGAATTAAAAACTCATGATAATATGTAACACAAATTGTCACTCTGTTTTTTTTTTTTTTTTTTTTTTTTTTTTTTTTTTTTTTTTTTTGGGGGGGGGGGGGGAATTAAATAAGATTTTTTTTTTTTTTTTTTTGTAGAAAGTTTACTGTACAACATTCTGTATTAATTTTAATGATACATCCAATGTAAAATTTCTCATCATCATATACACTATAATAACATTCTGTCTTTAGCTGAAGGTGATATTTTATTTTAGCGTGCAAATGTTTTGTGTCTTCGTACAAATCATGATTTGAACGAAGGTCCGAAGAATCTTCATATACTACTGTTCCCCCTAGGATTCTTTTCAGGGGGCGCAACACTCCTTCCCTTTTTAAAATCTGCAAAGTTCACCCTACCCTTCTTAAAAATAGTTAAATGTTCTCGTAAAGATTTCTTGTAAAAATTTCTTCCATACCACAGTGGGTACTTCTAGATTATCCCGCAGACCAAAAAATTATCGCCAAACTATAAGATTAAATGCCAATAATGGATGATCGTGAATGACACATTCAATGACATTAAATGCGATTCACATCTTTAAAATGTCATTAAGTGATTTTTATTTCGACTTTTTATTAATATTTTTATTAATATTCTTCTAATTATTTATTTTTTCGTTATTTAAAATAAAAATTATGTCAACATGTATAATTTGGCTATTAGTTTGGCGATTTGTATAATTTGGCGAAATTGGTCGACGGGATAATTTAGAAGTACCCACAGTGTTTGTAAAATTGTCTATCCAAGAGCTTGTAAAATGACAAAATGCCCTCATTTCTTTAGGGAAAAGGTAAGAAATATTTCAGCCATGTTGTATTTTTTATTTATAATTCTAATTTTGTAAACTTTAGTCTCTATTCTCAGACGTGCCTTGTTACTGTTGTACTTCCGAGGAACTCAAAATTATCTATTTGCACTTAAAACATTCATTCCTTACTTGCAAAGCACGTGTGATATTATCCACAACTTCAATAGAATGCTCAAATTTGGATGTTTACAAAAGCATTCAGTAAAGGATTTCAAACTTGTTGCCATTATTCTATTTAAAAAAAAAATATTGAAACTTATTAATGAAAGTTTAATTTCTGAAATGGATTTTAATGATTGCTTGTATAAAGTTTCATTCAGTTTGCTTTTTCACTTTAATGTATTATTTAATTTAATAGTATCTAGTTATTTAAATTTATTACTTATATATGAGAAGTCCAGAAGCCAAGGGGTACAAGTGACAAAATGTCGATTTGGAGTAAATTGAGTTTAAAGATAATTGATGTTAAATTGGAACACCAATAACAATTGACTAAATTGAAATAGGAAACATCTGCTTATTGCATTCTAATCTTTGAACTCTCATTTCAATAACTGTTAAAAAAAAATAGAGTACAATTTTCTTTAAATGTACAATTAATCAATATTGTTTGTTTTTCGAAAAAAGTGGTTTATCTCTATAACTCCCCAAATAATCAGAAAATGACCTATATTTCTTTATACCTGAAATGAAAAAAGCATATTTCCAGATACCCTGTGCACTTAACTCATTTTTTTCAATTCTATCACTTATACTCCTTGGCTTCTGGGGTCCTCATATGATATCATACTACAGATGCATGTTTCCTTTTTTTTTTAAATCTTTTTTTCATCTTTTAAATTATTAGTAGCACAGAAATTCAATAACTGATATTTATGAAAGGGTAATTCACATATAATGCCAGACACTGGTAAAGTAACTTAAATTTCGATAATTTTAACTACAATATAAATTTAAATTATTATTACTGTTTTTGTGAAGTTTAAATTGACACCTTTACCAGAGACTAGTGAAATGAAATTCCAGGAACCTACTAGGACAACCAGAAAGTTTTGTCGTATAATGCTATTTAATACCTACTTTTCTAAAACTCATATTTCTTCATTGACACCATTTTTTTAAATAAGAAAATTCCAATTGTTTTCGCCTTTATCTGAAACGTGAAAACTATACGAATTTTACCATTTAAAAAAAGTGGTGCCACTGTAGAAATAAGAATTCTAAAAAAGTAGGCGTAAAATAACATTGTATGATAAAAATTTTTCCTGTTGAATGTTTCAAATTCGAGTTGAAATGTAACAATTTCGAGTTGATTTTCTTTTAGTCGGTTTTGGTTTACAGTAAAACCCTGATAATTCTAATAAATGGGACCGGGCCCAATCCGGATTATCGAAAATCCGCATTATCCAGGGAATTAGAAAAAAAATGAAATAAAATAAAACATACTTACAGAAAATCACTTTTATGTTAAACGTATTAAATATTTACAGACAGTAAAAATTTTTACTTTGTTTAATTCTTCCAAAAAGATTTCTGAAAAAGTTTTTTTTTTTTTTTTTTTTTTTTCTTCAGAATACGACGATGAAACAAGTTAATGTTTTGGAAATTATCCAATCGCTTCTCAAACTTGAAAAAAAGATAACCAAACCTATCCGGATTATACGGAGATCCGAATTAACGGGGTCCGAATCAGCGGGGTTCTACTGTATTTTAAACAGCAATTGTGGGGTTGGGTTGAATTAGAACTTTTCAAACCCATATTTTCTATCTACCAACTTTGAAAGCAATTCTAATCAACTGCTGGTAAGCTCATTATCATAGCAGACCTCAATATTTCCTAAACGATTCGCAGTTAACATTTGATTACATCTGTTATTACAGACAATGAAAGCTCAGGCCGAATCAACATTATAGTAATTCGACAATTTCAGGCCTTATTTGAGCAATAGTTAGGCATATACCATACAATTAGTCAGCAGACAAATGTTATACTTACGGGGGTGGAGGAGGAGTTGCCCCGTCAACTGCGGCATTATCCATGACACCAGCTGGGGGTGCTTGCCGGCGTAGTCTTCCGCAAAGTCCACCTGCAATAATAATTTTAATGTAGCTGTTATGTATGTAATAGAAATGAAATGAATTCGCATGTGTAAAAATAAATGGTAAATGTATTGCAAATAACAAGCTCTACATACATATATTACTTATATTTACACTTCCAAGCTATATAGATGAAATAACACCATTTAGAATCGAGGTGTTGCCACAACACGAATAATAAAATATTTACAAAAATAATTACATAATGTATTTTTGTATAAGAGTAGAGTTATATGGAATTATTCTGTGAAATTATTGATAAATAATAATAATAATAATAGTAATAATAATAATAATAATAATAATAATAATAATAATAATAATAATAATAATAATAATAGAATATTTTTTTATTAACTTCATTACGATGCCTTAGAATCGTACAATAAAAAAGTAAAAAAGTGAAGACAGTGCAAAAACCTTTTGAAAAACATGTACCTTTAAGGGGAAAAATTATCATACAAACTTCGAAAAATTTATCTTATTCTACGTCATATTTAACTATTTTAATGAGTAACTTGATAAAAGAAAAAAAAAACTTAGACTTTAACACAACCTTCGCAAAAGTGAAAATATACTATTGTCACAAAAAGTGGGAGAAATCTTTATAAATCAGGACATAAAAATAGAATAAAACCTATGAAAAAGAAACCTGTCTCTAACGAATTCTGCCTTAAACGTGACAAATTCCTGTTCTCTACAGAGGAAGTACCACACCCGCAAAGCCAGAAACCTTTATAAAATGGAATATTAGAGACATTTGAAATTCCGTCTTGGTAGATTTTTCTATACTAAATAAAAGGGTAGAATTAATCTTATATAGTAAAATCTAAGAAATAATCACTCACAAAAAACTGAATAAAGTACCGTTTTGAAAAGGTTTCTGATTATATAGTTATAGTTGGGTGATATTACTTCCGTATAAGGGTGAATATAACAAAATGTCCGATTTTAATAGTCTGGGATATTAAAAGTATCTATTGAAAACAATCCAAAATACCAAGAAATAAATTTATTTTCTATTAAAGAATAAAGGATTTTCCATGTAATATTGCTAAATTTTGAAGAACTTAAATTATAAGTTAATTTTTATTTAATTATGTGTCATTTCTTCCAGGATGATAACAGCTAGAATAATAAAAATTTCATTCTAAACATTTTTATATTCTACTTATTTTTTTAGGTCTAACATTTTAATTTTGTTTAAAGAAACATGTTTTCAATATGGCAGCTGAAATTCCATGTAATGTTCAATATTATTTGTTAATTTATGGAGGCCAAGAAAATGACATAATAAAAGCCCACTCAATTTTTACAAAGATTTTAATTACATTATTTTCAAAGAAATATCTAAATGAGGTTGCTGGTAGCTATGATTTTATTACTTCTGACTTCAACAATGTCAAAAATAAGAAGAATTACCTTGCAGCGCAATACATGATAAAGAACTAAAATGAACAGGCCTAGAAAATGACATTCATTTTCGCTGAAAATCATATTTTAATTATAAAAAATTATTTGTAAAATACCTTCTTCATATATTTGTAATATAAGGTATAAATATTAATTAGAAATTTTTAAAAAGTAAAAAAAGTATTTATACATTATGACAGACAGCCATGTACTTTGCACTCATCACAGTAAGACATTCTAGAAAAATGAAAATCTGAAATTTCAAGTCTTTTAATTGATTTATTTATTTTATTAGAAATGTAATGTCTTTTGAAAATACTTCTAAGGATGTTTTCTTATTAGAATGCATCAAAATAAATTGCATTATATAACATTTAACAGGAATTTTACTGCGCAAATTGCAATTTCTTTATTTTTTTATATTCACCCATAAAGACTGTGAAGTTTGTTACATGTCTGACAAGATCCTCTAATAAACAAATTCCGTTTCACAGGTTTTGCTAGAAAAAGTGCAAAAAAGCCCTGAAAAATAGAATCGATAAAGACTGGGACAATATTCCGCATTAGACAGAATTTTGTCTTAGCAAGCATACTTATACTGCAGTATTTTTGGTTGAATCCTAGACAAATTCTCTTTTCGCAGGTTTTAATTGTATTAAGTTCCACTACTCTAACCTCACGAATACGAATAGCAAAATAAGAGGACAGTGGACCTTTATTTGAGCCAAATCGTCGCAAAAAAGGTCATTTCTCTGGTATAATAGCACCAAAACATTTTTTTCTTATTAAAATATCATTTATGAAGGTTTTTAAGAAGTAAATAATAAAGGTAAGTGTATTGCTATTTTAAAGGTAAGTGTATTTATGTACTTTAAATCTGTTTTTCTCAAAACTAATTTTTCTGCGTTTTTAGACATTTGAAATGCTCTTTGTGACGTAATTTTTGATCAATATTTATGAAATTGATAAGGAAGCATCCCGATATTGTTTAGAAAGAAATTGTGTAAGCTTTTTAAAATTCGTCTTCATTGAGTTTGTCAAATTTGATTTTTTACTTATTAAAAGGAGAAATTTCGATGAAAATCGATATGGAATTTAGAAAAAAATCTGTAAAATATTAACTATTCAAGAGATTTTTAAAAATCTTGCACAAATTTGGTTATAACATATAAAAATGCAAAAGTAAGAAAATATCTCAAAAATTAAAACACGAGGAGCGTTTTAAAATTTCGTTTAAAAATTTTAATAAGATTGGAAATTTTTTGAAGGTGATATTCTTTGGTGTATGCACAAAATTTCATATTGCTATGATGAAAAAAAAATTAACATCCATCGTCCCCTTGAAGAATTTGTGCATCCTGAAAAATCAGGATATTTAGTGATTTGAGCATGGAAACTTTTTTTCCAATTGAAACAAGTTATAAATTGCACGTCAAGCGAAGCAAATGAGGTGCGTTCGTACTATAAGAAAGTTTTTAAACTATTCAGATCTTGGTGTAATAGTATACATAGTACTTTGGATACAGTATAGTGGCCGAAATCTTCTGTGTGTCCCTGTAAAACTATCTGCTTTCTTTTAAACAAGAAGTAACTTGTAGTAAATCTCTAAAATGTGAAATAGTTTAACATTATTAAAACGCGCTCCAAACAATGTTTCCCGATATCGATTATGTTATGGAATAGTTTTGTGTAGTCCTGTCAATGAATACAAATATACTTTGCAGCACAGATTGTATAGAATATATATGTTAGCATGTACATGATAGATGCATATCAGTTTTATTATGTTCGAAAGAATGTAACACCATTAAAATACACTTGAAACTATTTTTCCCCATTAGCCGTAATGTAACGGAATATTTTTGATTATCCCTGTAATTAAAAAATTCGTCCGATTTGCATAAAATTTGATCTGACTCGGCAAAATTATGATACAATTACATATTTTAAATTTCTCATGATTCGGTTGGGTAGTTTTTGCTCTGTTATATGCGGACAGACGGACAGGTGTGACTATCGGTGTTACGTATTCACATAATTACAAAAGCGCCAAAAAAAAAAAAAAAAAAAAAAAAAAATATTTTTCATGAACAGGATACAGAAAGCGGAAAAAAAGTAATTTCCAGAGATGAAATTTGAAAAATACTGATGAATTCCAAACCCACAAGTTTAGCATTAAACAGAGGAATTTCTAGCCTGAGTGATGAGGAGCCTTAAGTCCGCGATTTTGCTTGAATTTATCATTAAGTTAAACTGTGAAAATAGGAATAAAATAGTTGTTTATGGAGCCACTAACAGCAGTTGAAGATTAAAAAAATATGTTTTGGACTTACCTCCAACCAATGCGAAAATGAAAACATAAACCAAGATGGATTTCATGTTGAAGCTAATCTGGAGCTCTCTGGTTCAATGCAAAGTGCAATAATAAATTTATCCAGTACAAAGTAAACGGGGATGGAACTTAAATACTCTTTTCTTATCATTAGTCTTGACGTCTTGCGAGAATTTTTCTACGAACATCGTATACAAATTGTATAATAGTCAATAAATCTTTCTCTTAGATACAAATTTCAAGGTAAAAGAAAAACCAGGATGTTAAAATACACAAGGTTGTGTAAAAAGAAAAGATGAAGGTTCCACTGCAATAAATCTCGAATTTTGGAGTTTACTTAATGTATGACTAAAACAAATGTTGTTGGTTTTTTTTTTTTTTTTTTTTTTTTTTTTTGTAACCAAATTCAGATTTTTTAAAAATGTTTAAATGTTCTAACATTTCCAGAAAAACATAACCTATAAAGAGCTATATAAAAAGTGATGTACATAAAATTATAAAATTTTTGGTAATTCAGAACCCCCCACCCTTTTTATGAAAACATAAGTTATAACTCCCCGACCCCCCCCCCCTCTCCCCGTAGTGATATCATTATCAATGTCTAAAAATCATTTTTTAATTGTTTTTTTTCTTTTGTTTTGGAGTGATGTACAGATATGGTTGCACATTTAGTATTTGCATACTTATTGCTTCAATTGAAGAGAAATCAATAAAATATTCTTTTGCATATTAAATAACTTGAAATAACACTTAAAATAAATAGTTAGTATTTAAAAATATTTAATAATAGCTACGTAATGTATTCAACAATAACAATGTCTTTGCACTTGCCCCTGTATGGGTTGGGGAGGGGGGTAACAGAGCAGACAAAACTTCTTAGGGGCTGTGCAAATATAATGTTGTCATTTTATTGAGGAGGGGGATCTAGCATATGACATCGTAAAATATCTATAGGGGGAACGGGTATCTTTTGGTATTGATATCATTTTTAATCCAATCTTTTTTTTTTTTTTTTTTTTTTTTAAACATGGTTTTGGTACAAAATATAATTTTATCTTTTTTTAAAGCTTCTATCTATTTTTATGAAAACACAAAATTATTATTAAAATCACTAAATTTTTGTAAAATAATTTAATTCTAAAATATGAAATACCCCAACGTTTGACATTCATATTCTTCTTCCTATGTGTATACATTTGTAATCATCAAAAACTATATGTGAAGTATATTTAAATTAAGCTTGTGTTTACTAATAAATAAAAGAGAAAGAGAAAGAATGTTGTCCACTTGTTTTGTTATGATAAGAATTTCTGTTTGCCTTCAACCCCTCCACCGTCGAGACAAGTGCAATAAGATTTTATTTACTGTTGAATACATTATGTAGCAAAAAGTATTATAAAATACTTATAAATAGTAACTATTTCTTTTAAGTTTCATTTGATATAAAGTTTGCGAAAAAATAAATGTTAGCAGTTTTGTATATCACTTCGAGCAGAAGAAATAAATTCTAGAATTAATTTAAAAAAATACACTTGATAACAATACCATTACCGGGAGGGGGGGGGGGTTGGTTAAAGGAATGATAACGTATGCTATCGGAAGGGGGGGGGGGAGAGGGACTCCAAAATTACCAAAATGTTGATAACGTTATTTGTGCACATCCCCTTATCAATTGAACCGGTGAAGAACATTATTTATTCTTCATTTATTAGTTAACACAAGAACAATTTCAGACAAATTTCGTAGACGGTTTCTCGAATAACAAATTATGTATTCACACATATATAACGGAAGGGAAGGAGTGCTAAACCTTGGGGTATTCCATGTTTTGGAATTAAAATTTTTTAAATAATTTAATGATTTTAATAATAATTTTGTATTTCCAGGAAAATAGAAAACAGACCAAAAGGTATCTAACAGACTATTTTGATATAAAAAGCATGTAACAAATAAAAAGAAAAAAAATGGTTGTATAAAAAATGATAATGATATCATAATACAACCTCCTCCCTAACCTTCGAGATATCTTTCGATTGAATTTATCAGATCCCCTCCTCCTCCCTAAAATGATAACATTATACATGTGCAGTCTCTAATAGAAAGCAGAAAAATCTGCAAATAGTTATATTATAAAGCAAAAACATGTCAGTAAGTAGCATTGGCGTCATAATGACGATGGGAACGATTTGTATAATTACCCGTAAAGCATGGTGACGTCACTGCAACGTCGTTGTGAAGTCACATTGAGACTTTGTGACCATCGATTGTCGATGTGACGTCACGTGACGTCGATGTGAAGTCACAGTGACTAAAATGTGAAGTCGTTATGGCCGTTTTAGAGCTCTTTTGTGACGTTTCACAAAGTGCTCAAAAAGTGACAAATTTGTGAAAAATGTGTCATTTGTAACTAATTTGACATTAACATTGTGACGAAACTGTGACAAAAGCGACGATTTTTGAATTGCCAGAAACATGTTTTTAAAGTAAATAACATGTTTTGAAGGATATTTATAAATTTCTAAAGATTTTTAAAAGAGTCACATCTCAGTCACAATGTGACGCCACTGAGTGGTGGCATTTTGGTCACAGATGTGATGTGACCAAAAAGACTCACAGTGACGTCACTGTGACCATGCGTGCTATTAGGGTAATTCTGCTTCTATCAGAAATTTGTTAACCCTTTATATCCTGTCGTCAATATTAAGTACCATTAAATAAAATTCAATGTAAAATGTATTTAATTCTTGTATTAATAAAAGTAGATTGCAAAGTTGAATAGTTGGCTTAATCCTATATATAATTGGCTTATATAGCTTACATAGCTGATTGTAATATATTGCATCAGCTGATATTGCAATAATAGTTGATGCGAAATTGGTATTCCATCAACTAATTATTCATTAAGTCATTAAGTCTTTATTTCTTAATGATTTAATTCAGAAATATTTACTATGACTTAAATATTTCTTAATTAAGTCATAGAAAGCACAAGGCCAGCTATTTTAGTTATAGTTGGCTGTGTGCTTTCTGTGACTTTAGAAAGCACACAGTGAAAGTCGTAGTTCAATATTTTTTAATGGGGTTATTTTATCAACCATTTACCTAGCGTAGATTTTATCCTCTTAAAACCTTTATACGTCCTTATTTACAGCTATATACACTTCTCAGTTACACATAGAATCATCACAATACATTTATTTACACTTTTCATATAAGAATTGTCAGATTTCCATAACAGTATTTTTTGCTAATTAGTCTAATTAGTCTTGTTGTTCTGGATATTTTAGACATTAACGTAAATAATTATTCCAGTAAAGAATTTTTTTTTTAATTCAAAATTCAGTATAAAGGGTTAAAATTATGCGCATAACATAATTTCAATTTTTTTTACAGTAAATAGACTGTGCAAAAGATTGAAATTGTGCGGAGAAAAAAAAAGTAAAAAAAAATACTGCAAGTGCAATGTATTGTAACGTAAAAAACTGTACTGCAGGAACAACTGTTCTGGATTTTGGATCATTTTATTTATTCGTTACGAGAGGACATGGACAGGACAGCACACACACAATTAAAAATATATACATGGAATATCAATTTACAAGATGCCCGGAGTTGGTCAACACGACCGCTCTCGGTAAATACAAAACAAGTAAGAAAAATCATGCGTTAAGCATAGAATATGAAGCACTTTCCAACACTTTCCTCCCTAAAAACTTTGTTATTTAGGGAAATAATAGTGCATAGCAAAATATACCCAAATATGTATTCCAGTACTTTTGAACAGCCCTGTATTTCATATGTCAGTTGATATAATGGGAAAATTTAGTTTAGCAAGAAAATACCCAGTAGCTTGAAATTTCTTTTTCAGCAATTCATACTATTAGATGAAAACATACTTGAATACTTTTGTTCAGCCCTGTAGTTTACATTGTACCTTTATTACACGTCAGCATTAAGCTAAAATTTATTGTAAACTAAAACACTTTTAAAACAACTGAATTCACATTCTCATAAATCATCATTCATAGGCGTCCATGTACCGAATTCTTTGCGTGGTCCTGTATATCCTTTTATCTATATTCTGCAAATATTTTCAGTAAATTGAATGAAGCTCAGCGTAAAAATGCATAGCTTATTTAAGAACCACGTTTAAAAAATTTACGCTCATATTCAGTAACGTTGGTGAGCTCTTTTGGGTGGCCCTGTATATCAACTATAACATTTATACACACCATATAATGTGCATATATTTAGCGAAATATAATCATAATTAAAATCCATTTCATTCCTCCATCAGCCATCATCGGATACATATACGGTACTTCGGAAAGAATATACTATTTGAAATCTTTTGTATGGCCCTGTAAATGCTATGTACTTCATATTATGCAAGACAGTAGCGTATAATTTATATTAAGCTTCAGTGACATATATCAATTTTATTATACATGAAAAAGCTTAATATATTTAAAATATATCACACACAATTCCCCCTTTTACCATTATCTAATGGAATTCTTTTGTGTGGCCCTGTAAATGAATAATAGCTATATTTTCACCTTATATTTTATAGAATGCATATTTTAATAGGTTTGACAGGGCATAACCTCTTTAAAGTTCCTTTGAAACGATTTTTCCCAATAGGCCATAATGTAATGGGAAACTTTCGATTCTCCCTGTAGATAAACTAATCATGGTAGAAACTTCATTTTCAATAGGGTTCGTGCTAGGGTAAACGTCAACAACGTCCTAAAATTTCATGACAATCCGAGTATATTAACGATTTTTCCCCATAGGCCGTAATGTAATGGGAAACTTTTGATTCTCTCTGTAGATAAACTAATCATGGTAGATACTTCATTTTCAATAGGGTTTGTGCTAGGGTAAACCTCAATAACGTATAAAAATTTCATAGCAATCCGAGTATATTTACGGGAGTTAGAGCGCGGACAAACGGCCAGGCGGACAGACGGACAGACAAACCGAATGCATAAGCACTTTTGAACTTTGTTGGAAAGTGCTAAAAACATCTCATCTTGAGCTCTCGGATCAGTTCGTTTGTCTTAAGTCTCCACACTAGGCACAGAAAAAGACCCGGATGATAATGTAAAGTCTATGGGGGTATTCTTTTCAAATATCTCGCTCAAATTTTAATATTGTTGCATGATTTTTTTTTCTTTTGCATAGGATAGCTGTGAACGATTTACAACCAGACAAGTTTTTACTTTTTCGATTTTGCTTATATATTTTTTATATTATGATAGTTTCAATTTCAGAACTGGTTTAAGCCGGTTTTGAAATTTAAAGTAATTTATTTTAAAAAGTCTGAAACCAAAATTGGAAAAGTAAAAACTAGGCCGGTTGTGAAACGTCCTCAGCTATCCTATGCAAAAAATCACGTCAAAATATTAAAATTTGAGCGAGATATTTGAAAAAAACACACATGACTTTACATTATCATCCGGGTCTTTTTCTGTGCCTAGTGTGGAGCCTTAAGAGCCCACAATAGTCACAGAAAAAGTACGCAAAACAGAGTTGGGCAAAATACATCAAAAACTCATTTTCGATACAAAATACAAAATACATTAGTTTTAGAACCTAAAATACAAAATACAAAATACTTTCCTATTCAAAAAATTTCAAAATACAAAATACATGTATTTTGAAAATACATTTAAAATACAAAATACATTTGAAATTTTTAAAAGTTTGTGTATAATAATGGGGGTTTTCACAGACCATGTCCGGCACGGTCAGCAATCCGGTTTCAGACATTTTTTTATCCACAATACTCTGGCCGGACTTGCTCTTCAGTTGTTCCGGGCTGGTCCGGCCTAGATATCCGGTTTATATTTTCCTGAAGGATAATCTCAAATGGACCTGTTCATTACTCTTTCGGGTCTTGGGCTTTACTTTTTTCTCTGCAAATTCGGACCGGGCCTGATTTATTCTGTCCAGACCGGACCAGGACTAGACTTCATCCTTCCTAGAGATCTGAATTAGTCAAAAATTGTAATATTTTTCCGAATCCAGCCCGTAAGTTGGGTATCCCGTCCCGGCCTGAACTATCCAAAAATCAGTACAATCTGGCCTGACCCAACAGTTTTTTCCAAATACAGTAAAACCTCCATAACGGACACTCCCTAATAGCGAACACCTCTATTTAACGGACAGTTTTCAAATCCCCACTCCCGAAACTTAAATTTTGTATGTTTAACCTCTGAATAACGGACATTCCGAATAGCGGACAGTAATTTTGGCAAAAAAAGAATGAAAAAAAAAATTTTAACGAGAAAAAAAAATAACTAAAAATCCTCTAAATTTATCAGGGCCATGTGTAAAAAATTTTGTGATCACGGATAAATATGGGGATGAACTGGAGAAAACCTCTTCTCCCCCTACATCTATCTGTGATCATAACCCCCCTCCCCCTCCTCCCTCGGATGATTTGAGATTGTATGCTTTCAAGAAGCAGAAAAATACAATAAACAGTTATACATTTTCTTTTTTTCTTTCTTTCTTTCTTTTTTTTTTTTCTTAGAAAAAGGTGATTTAAAAGGATTAAACTACTGACAGAGTTAAAACTTCACATTGTAAAACAAATTACATGTAATCGCAAGTAGAAGCAAACTTTTGTAAAAACAATTTTTGTAAGAATGTTATAAACAATGTATAAAGGTGCGCACAATTTTATTTCAGTTTTATTGCTTTAAAAATTATTTTAATTTCTGGTTAATCATATAATAGAGGTTTTAGGACATTTTAAAATCGACTAAAGAAACATTAAGCATTCATTAGCAATTTTTCTATCTCTGAGGTTTTCCCAATAGCGGACACCTCCGAATAGCGGACAATTGCTGCGCTCCCAAGGTGTCCGTTATATGTATTTTTAAATTGCTATATTTTTACAGTTAAAAGTTTTAATTTCATCATTTTTAAAGAATGGTAAATATATTTCTGGGCAATACAATTAAAGCACAATAAAAGGAACTCTGAAAATGAATCTGTCAAGGAATCCTGTCTTAAGGCTGTTCTTAAATCCAAATGGTTAACTTTATTAAATAAGTTTTAATTTATTTTTTATTCGAAATGGATGAAAGTAGCAAGTATTTTTATTCAAAAGTAATGGAATCGCACTCATTTTCCCGTGTTTTTACAAACACAATAAGTGTTTCAGAAAATATTGTCAAAGTGGGCGTTTTGAACTGCATTTGTTCTCGTAAGAAGATTAACCACTCAAACAGAAACAAGAAACCTTTTTTGTCGCATGAACAAAATCGCTTATGTATCAATAAATAATTTATTGATCAAAAAATCGAAAATACAGTTCGATTCCAAATCGCTTCCATAGTCGGGTCTTTCAATTTATATCTTCCCGTTAAAAATGAGCTCGTAAATGTGTCAAAATGTTTTGCGCTTGTTAAGCAGAGTAGATGAGAAAAGCCTTAAATGACAAATGTGTTAATTCATGCAAAATGGATTTAATAACAAGCAAAAAGAATTTAATAAATTTAGAGAAAACTGTGTATCAGCTGAAAGGAAATATATTAAAGGATTTTTTTCTTTTTAGATTTTTAGAGCCAGGGTCGTGCGAAAAAATCTGCGCCCGGGGCAACGTTTCAATTTGGCGCCCCCCCCCCCAACTTTTTCTTGTGACAGGCTAAAAAATGACGTTGGTAGTATAAATTTGGCGCCCCTTAAATTTTCTCGCCCGGGGCGACCGCTCCCTTCGCCCCCCATTTTTTTGCACGGCGCTGGACAGAGCGCCCACAAAATTTATTTCACTTACAAACTCACAAGATGGACAGTTTCTAAAAACAATCAAATGATATTCAGGACCTTCTAAAACATATAAATCCATCAAAAACCTGAAATAGATTTTTTCGCGAATCCAATACTTTATTATTGTAAAGATAGAGGAAAGTAAAAGGAGCGAGAGATTGAAAATCAAAGTGTGTGTTCAGTAGTTATTCTTACACGCTTAAATAAACACACATATATAAAAGAATTGTATAATCTCTTTCGTTGGAAATTTTTTAAAAAGTATATATAATTCGATAGAGCTTCGATCACTACAACGCAGATATAAGTATATTTCCCATGAATAATAAATAAGATAAAATTTTATAAGAAATATTAAATAAACGTGTTTTCAAACATTTTCATTTAAATCCTGGAAATATCATAACATATAACAATACGACATTCGGAATATCATGACACCAAATTATTTTTTGTTGTTTTTTAAGTGATGGTATTTAGTGTTTAATAGATAATTAGTGTATTCTATTTGTGCATCGCTCTTCTTCATGATCTGTTTCAACACTTTGAGGGACAAGCAATTGTGTCTCTGTAATGTTAAATTTACACCGGAATAATCGGAAAATTTTAGTTTAAAAATTAAAAAAAGCAATTTTGAACCAAAGTTAAGTATAAAATATTTAGTTAAAAGTTTATCGTGCGAGTCTTGATTAAAATTAAGTGGGATACAATCAGTATTGAATTGAGACACTTTCCCCGGGAGGAAATTCAGTGGCTCCGGAGTGGGATATTATAGAGTTCTGAGGGGGAGGATTGTACTTTTTGACTATTGAAAACGCAAAATTTCAATTTTTCCGGGGAGGGGCATTTTATTGCTCTGGGGGGAATGTCCCCCCGGGCCATCCCCTGAATTCAACGCTGGATATAATATATTTCACTGCCCCTCAAGAAGTTAAAGACACTACAGTCTTGAACTGGTCACAGCATTAAAATTACTTTAATACTCATAACGTTTTTTTCCATCATTCATATTGTAAAGCTGCATTTTATATTTGCTATAATGACTGCAAATAAAAAATTGCTATTTATTTTCTTTAAGCATGAAAACACTACTATTCTCTTAAAGAATCTTTTATTGATATTTGTTTTTGATTAATTTGCAAACCAAATGTTAAACATTTTGAAACTCTGTACAATGAACATAAATTTCGCTTGATACATAAATAATATTTGAATACACGGGATACATAAATAATTGCACAATTAATAATATATACTTTTCTGTGCTTATAAATCGGTACAAAATAATGTTAACTATTATTTTTTAAAATTTTATTCTAAAAAAATAATGCACATACCCAGAGCCATGCGAAAGGGGGAGCGGAGGGAATGATCGCCCTGGGCGCGGAAATTTAGGGGGCGTCAGATTTATACTAACAGTGTCATTTTTACCTTGTCACAAGAAAAAATTGGCGCGGGGTGGCGCAAAATTGAATCTTTGCCCCGGGCGCGGTTTTTTCTTCACATGCCCCTACACATATCCGTACATTTAAAACCATAAATATATATCAAAATCATAAATATATAATAAATCTGCTGAAGAAGAATAATTTTGTAATTAACTTGATTAATATTTTTATCAATAATAAAATTTTCATCTAAGAAATTTTCGTTTGAAAATTTCGTTTCGAAGTTTTATTACTTATAAATTAAAGAAGGAATAAAACTTCGGTTTCGGACTGCAACTTTCGTTTCGATCGGACACCATTTTATATTTTATGTCTTCACTATAAAAAAGCACTGTAAAATAATACATAAAATGAGCAAAAAAAAAAAAAAAAAAAAAAAAAGAAAGAAAGAAAAAAAGAAAAGAAAAGAAAAAAGCGAAATCACACTATATAACCATGTATCTCCATTAATGACAGGTCTATAGCAAAACTCCGGTATTTAACATACTCAATCGTAAATACAATTATCAAAAATCTGATCTCTATACCAATAAATAGAACTATTTATATCACAAAATTATCTCCCAATTAAATGAATATCAGGGGTGGTTTAAAATATGCCCGAACTTTGATAAAAACGATACAAAGAAACTTGATAAAATATTGCAATCAAGGTTAAACGGTATAAAACTAAAAATTTTACCTTTAAATTTGTTTTAAAATGCGTTGTTGCGTCGAAGGTTCCACTTATAACGGTAGACTTTATTGTACACATTTGACAGGCTGCTTTAACTTTGCGGTTACTATCAACGGAAATTATTTACAAAAATTTTCCATCTAATATAGCGCAACGTCCACTATCGCAATTAATTGATATATTGTTATCCGGAGCTGGGGCAATATCAACCATTCTTTCACGAGATTTAAACATGCATTACATTTCTTTCTGCTAATACAGTACCTTTCTTTCTATGGTTCTTAAAAAGTACTACACACAGCAAAACTCTGAATGATTCTTCCTGTTTATCACGCAGTAGTTTTTGTCGTTCTCACAGTCACGTTATAATTATACAAACTAGAACGTTAGAATTGTACATGTAGAGTTCAGAAAAAATGCTTAAGTAAAGCAGAAGCATTCATTCTAATCCTTATCAAAGCAATAGTTAAAAAAGTATGTTTACATTAACTTCTAGAAACGAATCCTGTCAGACAAAACAAAACAGAGAGGCACCTGTTTTGCTTTTGTGAATCTTACATCTGCGGTGGTTTAAACGAAGTAACTTGAAATCTACAGAAATGTATTTTGAGTATGAAATGTATTTTCAAAATACAAAATACTTGGAAAAAGTGTTTCAAAATACATTAGTAAAATACTTTCGTTTCGTTGGGATAAAATACAAATACAAAATACAAATGTATTTTGAAAATGTATTTCAAATACATGTATTTTCGATACTGCCCATCTCTGACGCAAAAAGACCCGGATGATTATGTAAAGTCTATGGGAGCGTTCTTTTCTAATATCTCGCTCAAATTTTAATATTTTTGTATGATTTTTTTGCACAAGATAGCTGAGAGCAATCCACAGCCGGGCTAGTTTTTACTTTTTCGATTTTGGTTATATATTTTTTATATTACGATAGTTTCAGTTTCAGAACCGGTTTAAACCGGTTTCGAAAGTTAAAGTAATTTTTTAAAGAAAATCTGAAACCAAAATTGAAAAAGTAAAAACTAGCCCGGTTGTGGATTGCCCTCAGCTATCTTGTGCAAAAAAATCATGCAAAAATATTAAAATTTGAGCGAGATATTCGAAAAGAACGCTCCCATAGACTTTACATGATCATCCGGGTCTTTTTGTGGTGACTATTCTTAAGGTGGCCACGTGACTGTATCTCAGCGTTCATTAGTTTTATTTATCAAACAGCCATCCATCCACTTTTCTCTGAGATGTAGTATCCCATTATAAAATGCTTATAGGCATCTGGAGTTTGCGAACCACCATTCGAAAAATAAGAGCAGTTGCAGCTCTGGAGATCCAATTAAATTTAACAGTGTTTATTAATAGTTTAAGTGGCCATGTGGTAAATCTGAATAAGGTGAAATGTCATAGTGTTCTAAAACTATTAGGTTGTCCCAAAAGTTTCTTTCGATTTTCTTTTTTTTACCCAATCATATTTTGAAAAAGGTGAGTTTTTATTGAAGAATATCTGTGCTATTCTGTTCTGCGAAACTTCTTCTATATTTCCTGGAGTCTTATAATGCCTTCTTTCAAAAAAAAAAAAAAAATTCATTTGGTTCCAAAATATTTACCGAGGTGATTTTTTAACAGTTAATTTTTTCGGTGAAGAGAAATTTCGGGAGAAAAAAGCAAATAGTAATCGAATAAAGTAATATCCGAAGATTAAGGAGAGTGCGTGAGAACATCTAAATCAAATGCAAGAAATTTGTTTTTCAAAGTCAAAGATTGCCCCAAAAGCTTCTTTTGAACTTCATGTTTTATTTTTTAATTCAACTAGCACTACTTCCTGAAAATAAAAATCTTTTACCGACACTTCGACAACGTTTACAAAAGATAAATACTATAAAACGTCTTTTTAAAAATATTGGTGTGAATAGAATATAAGAATAGTTGCTAGTGGCGGACCTGCACATGACCTGTTGGCGAATGGCTTTGTATATCGCATTTTCAACATCAAACGGATAATTTTTTGAAAAGACTGGTCGCCGTATAAGGAAGCTGGATACTTTAGAACAACCAGGAAACGCAATCAATCCTGATCCAGTCGAGATAAAGGTCCCATTACTGTCGATAAATCCGGACTTTTACAGAAGAGAGTTTTGGTTTCTAATTGTCGAAATTGGATCTACTACGAGCGTCTTCCACCTAACCATAGCATCGATTCTTAAAACTACTACCGACAACTAGACGAACTAAACGAAGCATTAGCAATGAAGCACCTTGAAATAGCAAACAACTGAGGTATTATCTTTCATTATGACGACTCCATTCCTCATGTATCTTTGACTGTCAGAAAGAAACTCCTTGCATTCGACTGAGACATTCTGAACCATCCTCCTTACTCTCCGGACATTGCTCCATCCGACTACTATTTGTTTCTTTCTCTCAAAAATCCTCTTCACAAAAAAAAGAACTCTTTGAATGCCACAAAAATCACCTAGGTAAATATTTTGCC
The DNA here is from genome assembly GCA_964019185.1 of Maratus speculifer. Classification (NCBI taxonomy): domain Eukaryota; kingdom Metazoa; phylum Arthropoda; class Arachnida; order Araneae; family Salticidae; genus Maratus; species Maratus speculifer. The sequence continues at coordinate 26,351 of CAXHSM010000773.1, forward strand.
ACCAAATCAGAAAAGTTTTGGAAACAAGGTGTTATTAGACTACCAGAAACATGGAAGAAGGTTTGTTTAACAAATTGGCATAAGCATTCTTCAGTAAAATTTTCTTTATCAAAATTTCCATAATTTATTTTTTGTGATTCATTTATTTATTTATGATATATATATATATATATATATATATATATATATATATATATATATATATATATATATATATATATATACATATATATGTGTGTGTGTGTGTGTGTGTGTGTGTGTGACGATTTAAAGTTAAGGGGGCAGAAACATCATCGCCAGGTTTTCCTTTCTCCGCACAGAAGTCATGGCCAGCGAGAAAAAAACAAAATAAATAAATGTAGAAGATCAAAATAAACACTCCTTGGCTGCTGCAAGTTCATTTTATTAAATGGTATCTATAATATAGGGAAAAGCTCCTGTTGCAGACGATATTTTTCCGAAACATCCAAAAAATATTCCATGCTTTACTGCATCAAGTCATACTCATGCAAGCGCGCACCCAAGAATCTTCTTCTCATCCCTCTTACCACCTCTCGAGTTTCCTCTTTTAAAACTCAAAAGAAAATTCTAGAACATTCTGTAACCTCAAACCATCGTTCTTTTATGTAAACAGAATTCTTGTCCAGCTTCGAGATTAAACACTTCATTCAGACGATAATTTTATTTTTTAAAAATATTATTTAACCAATTTATAATCAACTCAGGATTTTAAATATCTTAGGCAGACGATTTTTATAGATTATTAATTTTAAGAGAAAAAGAAAAGAAATGAATTTATTGATATGCACACACTATCAAAGGTTGACGGAAGAAAAATAAATAAAAAGATAAAATAAAATAATGATATTTTTTTGAAAGGTATGGTTTTGGAATAAATTTAATAAGACTTTCTTGAAAAGGGTTGATAAAAACATAGAAGGAATGAGTTTTATTTGGAATATTAAGAAATAAAGTTTAATTAAGAATATTTTTAATTTAGAGCCATCTTTTTATATTTACGCATACTGGAATAATGTTTTTTAAGACAAATTAAGAATTTATATCGTCTGCATAAAGATTAACAGATTAGATCTAGAAATAAGATTTTAATTTAAGAATTTGAAATAAGTACGGAATATTATTATAAGAAAATTAAGATAGTATAAAGGCTAGTTTTGGCGAAAAAAATTTAAAATTTGTAATATTATCCCCCCTCCCCAAAACTTTGTATGAAATTGATAGTTAAATAAAACTACAAGTTCAGACAACAGCAATATAATAATTTAGAAAAGTTAAATTTTGGAATAAAACTGTCAAACTCAGGAAGCTAAGAGATGGAAGAAAAGAAAATTAACGCAATATAAAATATATTAGCGATTAAAAAAAAATAGTTAAGAGAAAATTAATCTGAATTAAATTTAGGTAGGAGCCCTGAAAGAAATGCAATAATGTTACAATATCACTTACTATTTGTAAGTACATAGGTGATAATACATACAATAAAGTAAATAAGTATAAATATTAATAAGTAAGAAATTTTAAAAATATAATAAAAACAATAAGAAATCTCCTTCATGGGAGTTTATAGAATTTCTCTGATTTAATCAGTAGTTTATTTTAAACAAAGTCTTTCAGTGAAAAAAGTCTTTCAAGAATATATAAAAGAGTCGTTTTCAATGTCCAGTGAATACAGTCTCTTTAATTAAAGATTTTCAAATCTTGTTTAATCTTTGATTTTAATCTTATGTTTTTGTTGGATTCCAACATTTTTTAATAATATATCAAATTTCTAATAATAAATATTATCACTTCAAAAATTAATGATAAATAATATAGAAAAATTTAAATAATAATAGTAACAATAATAATAAGTAGCATAATAAGACTCCATAATCCTAATATTTCTCAATAAGAGTATAATTAATACTAAACTTCATTATAAAAATCATAATAATAATAATAATAGTAAAACAAGAGTATAATCAAAAGAAAATATCACAATTTGTTTATTATTGATAGGGAAAATATTGGTTGAGGATAAAAATAATTACATAGCAACTAAATAATTTTCTTATCTTCTAATAGCATAAGAAAGTACTTTTTGCTAGCCGAAAGTATACATAAAAAAATAATAATTCCAAAATCCAAATAAAATTAAATCTAACTATTTAGAAAATGGACTCTCAACCAGTATTTCCTTACAATAGTTCCTCTCTGATACTCTTTTACAAAATTGTCAAGTTTGGTTATAAGTTTTCAAATGCCAAATGTAGAATAATGTTTTATCTACACATGGTTTATAAACTTTTATAATAAAACAAATAGGAATAAAAACTGTCATTCTTAATTGAGAAATGGAAATAAAAATAGTGTGCTTTTTTGAAAAACTTTTAATATCTGTAGTTTTCATAAGCACTGAAAATCACATATTAAGTTATAGGTTTAAGTAAAGTCATCAAATTTTATAACTGTTATCACATAATATCTGCTGAATAAATAGAATAATACTAATGTCAAATAAATGAGTAAATATAGTTAGACTTAAATACACCTAAAATTAATTTATCAACATCAATTTGAAAGCTTTTACAATCAAAGTGTACACCTTATGCCTGCATAAGGAGCCCAATTTAACCCCAAAAACAAGTAATATTCTTGTTGGCCACCAAGAACATACCTGCTAATGTTGAAAATTATGGTGATAAAATATTTAAAGAATAAGAATTAAAATTTAATCTACTGTCTTGACTTTAGTTTGATCTAATGATTGTGATTGTATCTGAGGTTTTGTTTGTTTTTTGGGTTGCTCATGAAACAATTTAAAATCTTCTGGTGAAAAATAGGGTCTTAATTTAGAAACATGCACAATAACGGAATTCTGTCCTGTCTCATAATTAAATTTATCAATTTCATAAGTTACATCAGAAAGTTTATTTATAATTTTGTATGGTCCAGAGAAAGTAGGTTCTAATTTTCGAGTATTAGGGTATTTAAATTCTTCATAAATTGCAGAGCCTTGTATTTTTAATGGGGATTCGACAAAATTTCGATCATAGAGTCTTTTACTTTTAAGGTGAAATTCACGAGTTCGCACTTTCGCAATTTTGAGGGCTTTGTCTACTGGTGGGTAATAGTTCTGTTTTAAAGGAGATTCATAAGGCAATTGACCATAAAATAAATAGGCAGGTGGGAGTTTGGTGATAGAATGGGACGTATTGTTGTATTCTTCGATGACTTGGTTTAATAATCTAGTCCAAGGTATTTTAGAAGAAGTGGAATTAACTTTACATTTAAGCCTGGTAACTATAGTCTGATTAACGCGCTCTACCTTTCCATTGGTCTGAGGATGATGTGCGGATGTAAACCGCTGTTGAACATGATGATTTCTAATGAATTTCTTAAATCTTGGAGATCTGAAAGATTTATGTCTGTCACTGAGTATTTTTTGAGGTGCTTTGATATTGAAAATTTGTTTTAAACAGTTAGTGTATGTTTCAGTGGTAACATTTTTGAACGGAAAAGCCCAAACAAACCTAGTTGCATGACCTATTATTATGTGTAAGAATTTTTTTGTTGAGTTGTAATAGTTAAATCCACCAACAGTATCAACAGAAAGACATTCAAAAGGCTGATCTGTGGCTGGCATAGCTTGTAATAAGCGGAATCTTTTCTGTTTTGGTTTTTTATTTTTCTGACAGATGTCGCAATGTTTAACAAATTGTGTAATGTCTATTGTCATATTAGGCCAATAATAGTTGGGAGATATTACATTAAGCATTTTTTGAATTCCTAAATGTCCAAAATTATCATGAGCAATGTGGAGTAATTTTTTTCTTAATGACATTGGTACAACAATTTTTTTGAATCCCTTTTTCTGAACTATAATAATTCCATTCTCTTTTTTATATTTTTTGTCACAAACATTGTCTTTGTCTTGCATCTCTATAATTTCTTTCCTATCTAGCAATAAACTAATATGTTGATTAAAATGACAAACAGGATTTCGTGACAACATGTCTGCTTCGACATTTGTTGAACCCTTTTCATATTTTATCTCATAATCAAACATACTAAGTTTGAGTGACCATCTAAAAAGCCTACCTCTTACGTCTTTAACACTCTTTAACCATACTAGAGATGCGTGGTCCGTATGAATTGTAAACTTGACACCATGAAAGTAATGATAGAATTTGTTAAGAGTATCTATAATAGCTAAACATTCTGATTCAGTTATGAAATAATTTTGCTCATAACTCTTCAAAATTCTAGAATGATAAGCAATAGGATGTAAGAAATTATCTTTATCAGGTTGTTTTAGAATGGCACTTACTGCTATCTGAGAGGCATCTACAAACATATGTAAAGGTAATTTAGGATCATAAATTTTGAGGATGGGTTTTGCAATTAAAGAATTTTTTAATTTTTCAAAAGAGTCCTGGCACTCTGAGTTCCATTCCCATATTGTATCTTTTTTAAGAAATCGATTTAGAGGATATCTAATTTCAGCATATTTATTTATGAATTTATGGTAAACATTAATGGAACCTAGAAATCGTTGTAACTCTTTCACATTGGAAGGAGGTTTTAAATTTTTGATGGCTTCAATATTGGCATTTGCTGGAGTTATAGTTCCATTAGTGATTTCATAACCTAAGAAATTGATTTTATTTTGGCCTAATTTACATTTAGAAAGTTTAAGTTTAATGTTTTCTTGTTTGCAAATGTCAAAAATTTGAGCTAAATGGTTTAAATGTTCTTCTAAAAAGGAAGAGAAAATTATAATATCATCAAAATAGTGGCACGCAAAGTCGATTTTATATTTATTAAGGATCCTTCTAATGGTTCTATTGAATATGGGAGGGCCAGTTTTTATGCCAAAAGGGAGCACGAGCCACTCAAAAAGTCCAAAATTGGTTGCAAATGCTAATTTCTCTGTATCGGATGGATGTATTGGTATGTGCCAGTAGCCAGAGGCTAAATCCAAAGTTGAAAAATACTGAGCACTACTCAATTTATCTAAAATTCCATCGATACGGGACAAGGGTTCTGCATCGTTTTTAATTATTGCGTTTAATTTTCTATAGTCTATACATAATCGCGTTTTTTTACCTTCCTCTCTTTTCATAACTAGTGTAACAGGGGCAGAATAGGGGCTATTACTTTCCTTTATCAGTCCAGCTGCTAACAAAGATTGAATTTGGTTTTTTATTTCTATTTCTTCTAGGGGAGATGTTCGGTAGGGCCTCAAAGCTATAGGTCGGTCAGATTTTAGTATAACGCGTTGTGGTTCAATATTTATCCTACCCATATCATATTTATGCTTTGCAAAAATATCACTATAAATATGAACTAATTCCCTTAAATTTATATCTTATATTAAATTTATTTCCCCAGTTAAATCTGAATCCGAATTATCGCGAAAATTTTGCAGAGTCATGGAACCTCTATAATCAGGATGCACATTAATTTCGTGATCATATTCAACACAGTCTTCATTTTTCATAATATTTCCATAAGTAGATTGTAACTCTATATCATGATTACTTGCATTCAGTGTTTCATTATCATAATTATCTATTGCTACATTATTACCAGTATTTAATTTCATATTTTTTTATAGTCTGAGGTTACAAATTCATTAGCTTGATCCCTGTTTTGTTGTACTTGGTCCATATTTACTGTATTGAAATGAAGGGATCTCTCATTATGTATGGATATACTGTTAGTTAAAATTTTCCTTCCCTGCCTTACAATATAATCTTTACATTCTATGGTTAATTTAAATTTAGAACATTCTTTTAACCCCAAAATAGCATAATCCAAATTTGTATTGCATACTAAAAAGTTAACATATTTTTTAATTTTACCCACTTTTAGAAGAACACTATGTTGCAAATCACGTGTGAATCAACCCGAAGGCGCCGTGCGGTCGCCAAAGGAAAAGCCACCTGTGGCGCAATGTTTTGTTTAAAAAAAGGTAGAAGTTGTTCGAATTCTCGATGCGAGGAAGAGTATTTTACTTCCCCGTAAAAAATATGTATCTTTTTTTATGTAAATAGTATATGTTAGTGTCTGTTCAACTATATGTGTGTGTGGTGTGAAATAAAAGAAAAAATGTCAAGTGGATCGAATATTATTTGAAGAAAGAAACACGAACTTATATAACTCGAGTCTTCTAGGATTAGAAACTGTTCTCTAGAAATGAGCAGTGTCATTACTAAGCCGGGGGATGTTAATGAATTAATGAAATTTATAAAATTTGAGATTGATTCAAGGGAAGCGGCAACTGTTATATCAGGAAATTCCTTAAAAAGTCCAGAAAAATCTCGATGGGAAAAAAATGCTCCTACCAGAACAAAGGGTAATTTTCCCACTTCAGTTGCGCTGAACACGGTCGTAAAAAATGTTTGTGTATTCTGTAATTCGAATCATAATAGTTTAAAATGTAAGGAAATGACAGATGAACAAAAGCGTTATAAGTTAAAAAAAGAAGGAAGATGTTACCGATGTTTTTATAATAACCACCTATTATCTCTATGTAAAGCAAAAATACAACCGTGTGAGTTATGCAAGAGTTTTCAACATAATTATTTGTTTTGCCCCGCTAAGAAATCCTCTGAAATTAGTCCCGTTGAGAATACTAAAAAATCAGAAATTGTACAAAATCAAGAAAATCAAGCGGTTGTATCATCTGTTATTAAAACTCAAAATTTTCCACAAAAATATTCGACAATTTTGCAAACGGCGTGCGTACAGGTAATGGGTGATTCCAAGAAATTAAGTACAAGGTTATTATATGATTCTGCATCTTCGCGCACATTTATTGCAAAGAATTTAGCAACTGCTTTAAAACTAAAACCAGTAAAAAGAGAGAAATTGCTAGTTTATACTTTCGCGAATCGTAACGCCATAGAACAAGAGTATGATTTAGTGGATATTACTATAATTAGTCACCATCCTCCGTATAAAAGGATAACAGTTCAGGCACTCGTGTCAGACATAATTAGTGCGACGCAAGTAAAATCGCATATTGATTCACAGCTCATAAATAAATTCCGTTTAGATGAAAATGAGTTTGCTGACAGATTTATTAATGAAAAGACTGTACATATATTATTGGGATGTGATTATATGTTTGCGACAATCACGGGAGGGGTAGAGAAAATCAATAAATATTTATTTATTCAACCAACAATATTTGGAAAAACTTTAATTGGACGAATGCATAGCAATAATGTAAATGGAGCTTCTTGTTTTAAGGTCATTTGTACATCAACAGACAATGATTTAAGAAAATTGTGGGATGTAGATAATTTTTTATCCTTTCCTACTGATATTCAAAACGACGAAAAATATGAGGTGGTTACGCAATTTCAGAGGGAAATAATTTTCGAGAATCAAAGGTATATCGCGCCACTTTTATGGTCTTCTAAAATAAACAAAGTTTATCAAATAATTACGAAGTTGCGAAACAGAGATTTGTGGGTCTGGAAAAGAGATTTAGGGGTAATAAATCTTTATTTCAGAAATATAACGAAATTATGAAAGAACAATTAAGTGAAGGTATTATTCAAAAGTGCGATACTAATTGCTTTATTGGTTACGTAATGCCACACCAAATTATTTTTAGACCAGATTCTTCTAGTACGAAATCAAGAATTGTTTATGATGCTAGCAGTAAAAGAAATAATGAAAAAAGTCTAAATGATTGTCTTTTCGCTGGAGAAAATTTAAATCCTAATTTAATTGACATAATATTAAATTTCAGGTCTCATAAAATTGCTTTTTTGGGCGATATTGCTAGAGCATTCTTGCAAATAGAAGCGTCTAAAGAGGACAGGAATTATTTGTGTTTTTTATACTTTGATGATTGTGACATAGATAAACCTGTGACTTTATATCATTTTAACCGACATTGTTTTGGAGTCACGAGCTCCCCGTACGTGTTGGCTTCGACAATTAAGAAACATATTAGAAAGTACAAAGAAATTAATCCCATTGCTTATAATATGTTAGATAATTTTTTATACGTGGACGATTTGGCATATGGGGCTCCGACAGTCCAAGAAGCTTTCAATTTATCAGCTTCTGCTGTCTCAATACTTAAGGATGCAAATATGAACTTGAGAAAGTTTAATACAAATTCTTTAGAATTAAGGGAATTATGGAAGAATGGTAACCCAGTTATAGAAACAGACGAAAGTCATTCAAAATTAAAAATTCTGGGACTTAATTGGGATAATGTAAAGGACGTCCTGTCAATAGATTTTAAGGCGTTTATGTCAGATGGTGATAATGTTGTTGTTGTTGTATTGACCAAAATATTGGCCCGGTGAGCAGCTTTACATTTCTATATAGCTGTCTTACTCCGCTAAGCTACTTAAAAAGATGGTGATAATTTGGAATACACCAAAAGACATGTTTTGCACAGCGCTGCCAAAATATTCGATCCTATCGGATTCATATCGCCGTTCTTAATTAGAATTAAATTACTTCTTCAGGAGTTATGGGAACGCGGTTTAGAATGGGACGACACACTTCCTAAAGAATTTAAAGAAAAATATGAAAAATGGTATAGCGAAATAAAACTGTTAGAAAAGATTCAGATACCCAGGTATTATTTTAACACAGATAATATTTTAGATGATAAAGTTCAACTTCATCTTTTTTCTGATGCTTCGTTAAAATCTTACGGGGCAGTGGGCTACTTCAGATACCAGACTTCCGAAGGCTTTTCTAAAACTTGTTTTGTAATTTCTAAAGCTCGTGTGGCCCCTTTAAAAAGAATCACTTTGCCGAGATTAGAGTTTCTAGGTGCATTAATAGCTGCCAGAATAGCTAGCCATCTAACAAATGTTTTCAATAATATTCAAAAAGTAGTATTCTGGACGGACTCCACAATAACATTAAACTGGATCAAAAATTGTGCTGCCAAATGGAAGCCCTTTGTTGCGAATAGGGTGGCAGAAATACAAGAAAATTCTGATCCCAGTGCATGGAGGCATGTCAGCAGTAAAGATAATCCAGCTGATATGCTCACTAGAGGACTCTCCTCCAGAGAATTAGCCAGTAATAAGCACTGGTGGCATGGCCCGGATTGGCTAAGTAAATCCGAAAATTTTTGGCCAAAACTTGATAACGTAAAATATTCTTCTTCTAACTTTGAAATGGAATTCAGAGATAAAATCGTCGTGAACTCGGTAATAACTCGTGAAAGAATCATCGACATTAATAGATATTCTAATTTAAATAAATTGTTGAGAATAACAGCCTATGTATTGCGTTTCATAAATTTGACTAGGCATAAACAAGATAATCGAGACACTTTAACTATGGAAGAACTCCAGGAAGCGGAAAATTATTGGATACGACAAATTCAAAATGAAAAATACTTTGTAGAAATTAAATGTTTAGAAAAGGCAAAACCCCTTCCAAGAGATTCTAATCTAATGAAATTAAATCCTTTTCTGGATGCTGAGGGCATCTTACGTGTTTTAGGGCGACTTTCAAAATCTAACATCTTGCTAGAAAATGAAAAGTATCCGATTATTCTGCCGCCCAAAACTAAATTAGCTGAGTTAATTATTTGGAATGCACACGAGAAAGTGTATCATTCTTCAGTGACACATACGCTTGTCGAAATCAGAGAAAGGTTCTGGCTTCTAAAAGCTAGAAAAACGATAAAGGATCTACTCAAAAAATGTGTTGTCTGCAAACGATTTTCTGCAAATCCAGGAGACCAGACAGTAGCTCCGTTGCCACCTGATCGTATTGAACAGTCTCCACCATTTAATATTCTAGGATGCGACTTCGCCGGTCCCTTATTTGTAAAAGATAAGAAAAATAAACAATATATTTTACTTCTTACTTGTGCTGTTACAAGAAATGTTCATTTGGAACTGGTAGACAGTTTATCTACGCAAGCCTTCTTACTCGCATTTAGAAGGTTCATCGCTAGACGGGGTTTATGCTCCGTAATTTATTCCGACAATGCACGTACATTTAAACGTGCTGAACTAGAATTTAAAAAACTTTGGAGCTTAGTAGCTCATCCAGAGGTGAAAGAATTTTTTGCTTCCCATAAAATAAAATGGAAATATATAGTAGAAAAAGCCGCCTGGTGGGGTGGCTTTTACGAAAGAATGGTGCGAAGTGTTAAAACAGCCCTACGAAAAACGCTAGGCAAAACATCGTTAACTTACAACGAACTGTCCACCATAGTAGCTGAAGTAGAAGGCACAATAAATTCTAGACCCATTACTTACATGAGTGATGAAAGCCAGGACCCCGTACCATTGTGCCCAGCACATTTTTTGATAGGGAGAAGAATAACTTCTCTCCCTCCAGCACGCCTGCACCTTGACTCGAATCTCTCTTCCAGGAAAGAATTGCTTAAAACTTATAATTATCGAGAAAAATTGATGAGATTGTTTTGGTCCCGATGGAAGAAAGAGTATTTATTAAATTTGAGATCAGCCCACCAAAGTATAAACAAAACTAATATTCCCCAATTTAAAATAAACGATATTGTCTTAATAAAAGACGATAGTTTACCCAGAAATTTCTGGAGTTTAGGTAAAATTATAGAAACCTTTCCTGGAAGAGACGGCAAGGTGAGGGCCTGCAAAATAAAAACTCAAAAATCTGTTTTGAGAAGACCGGTGCAATTACTCTATAATTTGGAACTCAATGAAAATTGACTGTTTTTAGTGAAATTTGCATTGTAATCTTTTCTTTTATTATTCTAGTTGAAGTGTATGTCCAGAATTCTTAAAGTGTTTAAAGTATGTATATTCTTATTATATTTTGAAATTTGTATTTGATTTAATGTATCGTATTGCAACATGTATTATGATGAACCCCATAGGTTCATGGGGGGGGCAAGCTGTTGCAAATCACGTGTGAATCAACCCGAAGGCGCCGTGCGGTCGCCAAAGGAAAAGCCACCTGTGGCGCAATGTTTTGTTTAAAAAAAGGTAGAAGTTATTCGAATTCTCGATGCGAGGAAGAATATTTTACTTCCCCGTAAAAAATATGTATCTTTTTTTATGTAAATAGTATATGTTAGTGTCTGTTCAACTATATGTGTGTGTGGTGTGAAATAAAAGAAAAAATGTCAAGTGGATCGAATATTATTTGAAGAAAGAAACACGAACTTATATAACTCGAGTCTTCTAGGATTAGAAACTGTTCTCTAGAAATGAGCAGTGTCATTACACTACATTTTTTATTTATATGTAAAAATCCTTTTGCCTGACCAATGGTAACTGAGGGTCTCAATTTTAGTATTAAGTTTTTTAACAAATTTAAGTGGCAACATTGCAATAGTTGAGCCAGTAGCTACAACACATGGTAAATTATAATTATTTGTATATCTATACACAATTAATTGCCAAACATTATGAGAATTATTTTGTGAGCTATTTGGAAGAGTATCAGAGGATGGCAACTCATTCCTAAAAATACATTCTCTTTTCCAATGAAAAGCATTACTCACATCCCTATTTGTGCATATCCTACAAGGTCTTGAAGGATATGAATTCTGAATATAATTATTTTGACAAATTCTAGGTTTTTGAAACTGAGATTGCCTTTGGGGAATCCAATTCCTAGGTGTATTATTGAGCCTAACTGGCTGAATCCAGGGCCTAGTTGGTTGAAAAGGTTGAAAATTTTGTCTAGCTCATGGTTGATTTATTACTTGGTTTGAAACTAGTGGGGAAAACTGAAACTTGAAACTTCCACGAATTGTTTGACAACCCGGTACCATTCGGTGGTACTACTAGGAGGATTTATAATAATACTGTTTTTGAATTCTGGTTTTAAACCATCAGTTAAACCTTGTAATAGTATACTTTCACTAAGATGTAATTTCCTACCAATTTCCACTTTTTTACGAAAATAAGTTTCTAAATTGTTTAAATTATCTAATTTCAGATTTGAAAAATCAGAAAAACTCCGGATGTCTAATTCAATGAATCTTTCTATCAAAATTTTCTTAATTTGTTCATAATCCGTACAATTTAAACAGTCATTTATATAAATTTTTTGCGCTTCCCCTTTCAAATATTGCGCAATAAAATTAAATTTCCATTCTAGATTTTTCTTCTCCTTTTCACATGTTGTATCAAAACAAGTTAACCACGACAAAATGTTCATTCCAGAACTCGGGCCAAACAGTACGAATTTAAGATCTTCCATATTTTTATAATTCTTACTCATTAGAATAAATGAAGAACTTCTATTTTCTTTATTAAATCCTCATCGTAAAATCAGTCGCAATAAATTTCAAAGTTAATAATTTCTATCAATTACATAGTTTTTCAAAATTACTATATCAGATCCATAACACACAATAAATAATAAATAAATAAATAAATAATTTAGTAAATTAATAAATTAACTTCAAATTACTCTCATCAATAAAATAATAATTAAATAAATAAATACATAATAAATATTTTTCCCCAATCATAAAAAGAATCGAAATAATAATCAAAACATTTAATAAAATAACTTACAGTTTCTCGAAAAATCTTCAGTAAAATTCAATCGTCTTTAAATCCCTCATCAAATACTTCTCGCATACTCACCACTTTGAAGTCATTAATTTTCAAAAATTTGTCACTATGATCATGAATACTGAATCACAAATTATGCATCGACGGCGACAGATCGACATCAAGCGTCAGGAAATCCACAATCAGACTCAAGTATTAATTCTTTCAGATTAGCATCTTTCCAATCATAGTTGTGAAGTTCTTTAGAAAGAACATTTATTTTACTTTAATTAAATAAGAAATTACGGCGATTTTGGCACAAGAACATTCACGAGAAGTCGATTTTCGGCGATTCGCAAACCTATTGTCATATCTTCACATTTCCTGCCGCAGGTGTGCCTTTTTGTCCTCAAGGATCGGAATGTGGTCGCAATTATTGAACTTTATGTGGACAGAGAGGGGATGGGCAAGTTGTCTCCAGCTGAGTGGTGTACGAGGATTTAGTGCCATGCCTGAACAATACTGCCCCCCCCCCCCCGCGCTTTATGTGGAGGTCACCTTACACAGGTGTTTTGCTTGCATTTCTATTGCTAAGTACAGATTTCTTTGGGCTGTGAAATCAGTCAAGGGGAGGCACTCTGTGATATCGAATGTGAGAAGGACGCCTTGACCCCTGGATCCAGATTGGAAGAAGTCTGAGAAAGAGGTCTTTCCTCCCCCCCCCTTGTGAATGTTGACCAGGGAAGGACGTTTTTTTCTTGGCTGCTGGTCGGACAGTTGAGATATAGATCTCTCAGGAATACGTTGGAGGGAGCTTGCTCTCTCAGACCACTGCTATACCCAATATCGGGGTTTGAAGTCCGGGTGTCCGGCGAACCAACCGCTCTGAAAGTCAGAGCATTTGTAACTGTCATTTCTCATTAAAATTGTGTAGTTGTTGAGTTTATAAAATTTAGTCTTGAATATTTAATTAAATTTCTACAATTTATTGCAAGCCCATCTGCCACTACGCCACAGCTAAAGTAAATAAATTATATTGGTGGCAGCGCGTGTGGATCTGAGAGTTAAGTTAAAAACTCTGGACCCGTTTCTTCAGTTGATTTTTGGGACTTTCATCGCTTGTGAAATTGGACTTTCGCCAGAGTCGTGTGCATGTTCGACAATTTTTTGGACTTTCATCGCTTGTGAAATTGGACTTTCGCCAGAGTCGTGTGCATGTTCGACAATTTTTTGGATTTTCATCGCTTGTGAAATTGGACTTTCGCCAGAATGGTATGCCTGTTCAACGTTTCCTAGTGTGAATTCGTCTGGTGGAGCACCCGTCCGGAGTTTCATCTGACTGATTGGGAATGCTGAAATCTGCCCCCAGTATATCTGCCCCCGTCCGCCATTTTGACCTCTACATTAGAAGGGGGCAGATATCCAGCGGTGCAGCATTTCACTTTCTACGAGGGCCTGATATCTGCCCCCAGTATATCTTCCCCCGTCCGCCATTTTGAGCTCTGCATTAGAAGGGGGAAGATATCCAGTGCTGCAGAATTTCACTTTCTACGAGAGCCTGATATCTACCCCCAGTATATCTTCCCCCGTCCGCCATTTTGACCTCTGCATTAGATGGGGGTAGATATCCAGTGCTGCAGCATTTCACTTTCTACGAGGGCCTGATATCTTCCCCCAGTATATCTGCCCCCGTCCGCCATTTTGAGCTCTGCATTAGAAGGGGGAAGATATCCAGTGCTGCAGAATTTCACTTTCTACGAGAGCCTGATATCTACCCCCAGTATATCTGCCACCGTACGTCATTTTGATATCACAGTAGAGGGGACATACATGGAGTGCTAGAATATTTTTTAGGTTCATCGAGAACCTAAGAATCCTGGCTATATATCCTTTCTGCGTATAGTTTTTATTGTTTCCGCTAATAATCATACGGTTTATTTATCTAGAACTTTGTAGACGACACTTAAAATGTAACTCTAAAATTATATAATATATATGAGGACGTAAACTTCAAAACGCACTTTATCGACATTTTTAAAAATGAATTTTCTGTATGAACCTATTCTATTAATAAATCTGCGTAAAAGAAAAAAAATCTGTAATTTCAGAGCAGGGCGCGAATCATGTGCCAACCAGCGAATCATGTCAGGGGTGGACTCCGAATTTTTTTTTGGGGGGGCTAACATCTTTTAGCAATTATTAATGCAGTAATTAAGCAAACTAAATACTTTAAAACTGATAAAATGGATCTGTCTATAAAGGAACCCGATTAAAGCGAAACCTCTTTAAAATGGAATTTTCCTAAATGGAAAATATTCGTGATCACCGGAAAATAATTAAGAGCGGTGTACCTCCGAACCCTGTATTTCCCAAATTATGAATTCATGAAAATTTCATCTTCTGAAGCATTTTTTGTGAATTTTTGAATCTACATAAGAAGATGTACACAATTAATTAAGAGGCTACTTCAGTCAAGCGAAAAGGCCCGTTCAATAATGCTAATCCTGTGGAAGAAATTAAAAAATATATATCTCGTTTGAATTTACAAGTTTTTAAATGATTTTTTTCATTGGATATTAGAGATTTTTTCGATTTTATTTACAGATAATTTTAGTGAAAACACTTTTATTTTCGGAACCGGTTTCGAAAGTGAAAGCATATTCATGAGAAAAAAACTTATAATCAAAATCGAAAAAGTAAGAAACGGCCTGCATACAGATCATCTAAGAAAAAATATTAAAAATATTGAAATTCAATCGAGATATCTTTATAAATCTTTTCCATTGGATTAGCATAAGCTAGCGGGTCTTTTCTCATGACTGAAGTTCCTCTTAATAAAATTTAAAAGAGTTTTGACAGTTAAAATTAATTAATTAAATTTGTGTTTGTAGAAATTTTATGCAATATTTATAACTGCACTCAAATTTTTTATTTTAAATACTTTTTTAGATTTTTATTGAATTACAAAATGTACAAACATAATGGTCTTAGTCTAGAACTATAAAATGATATTTAATTGAAAATTTCCCCCCACAATCTTTCAACGCTAAGAAAGCTGAGAAATGCAAATGAAAAAGAAATCGTCCTTTTAAAAATATTTTTGTTTGTTCAACCAATTATGCTCTTGAGATAAGATGAAGTAAGGTAGGATTTAGAACGCATTCTAAAATGTATTATTACTAATCGAGTATTACATGCATTTTAAAACAAATTATTTTAAAGGTGCTTTAAAGTGACGTCGGGACATAAAGGGATAAGAAAGCCTACTTAAAACTGAACTTTTCTCCATTCCATAAGATTTAGTCTTAGGTTGTTGTTATGATTAATGTAAAATACAGATAGCATTCTTCAATTCATTAAAAAATAATAATAACTTGATTTATTTATTAATAAAGAAAACTGATGGATAGCACATGCGCATTATTTTCTTGGATTCTCATTGCTGTTTTGACATTATTGAACATATTTTGGAAAATGCCATAAGTAAAATTATTCTTGATTCCGTTTAAAATCCATATGATGAGTAAAATGTATTAATTAGAGTTAAAACAATTTTCAAACAGCCGATAACTCCACAGAAGGAAACAAAATAAAATTATGCATTGGACATTGATTTAAATTGTATTTTTCCATTCAGAAATAATTTAAAGAGAACGCAACTTTGATTACACAGTATTTCAGTGAAGAGCAAATATTAGCTTTCTAAACAACATTTAAAGTTTCCTTAGAATAGATATAAATATAAATCGAATATAATTATATATTCCTAAAATTATTAATTTCATAATGCAGAAACTTATTATTATATTTAAAAAACACTTTAATATATTAATTCCACAGGTTTGATTTTTTGTAACTGATTGTATTTGTAATTTATTTTTATCAATTGTTTTCCGACGAATTTTTAGATTATTTTAAAGTGATGGCTGTTTTAAACACGATTCAATTCAGTGATGATGTTGTTTCTCGTTAAAACTAACTTTGCCTGACCTTATTTCATTAATAATATGAGTTATAAAATTAGTCATTTAACAATTCGCTATAATTAAATTTAAAATTCTACATGTGATTATATCATTTCAAGTATAAATCAATTATTATAAACATATATCCATTCATCCTATATAAGATCATTGCTTTTAAATTATCACGAAGTGACCGACGAAACAAGTGGCAACTAGTGCATCTGGATACCATTTCCCCTATCTTGTAGGTAAACAGAAAAAAGTGACATAAACTATAAAATCGGAGAAAAGTGACACGGAAAAAAGTTTACGGAAAAAAAGTTACAGGAAAAAAAGTGACAAGGAATTGATTTTGGGGATTCATTGATCAGACGGAGGCTCTTAATTTAGGTAAATGGGTTTTTCATACTGAATTAACGGTTTTGGTCCAATTTTTGGATATACGCCTATATTGAAAAGACGCTTTCTTTATTAATCATTTAATAAATTTTTGAAGGATTGAATTATTTAGAAGGATTAATTAAATTTGAATTTACAGGGATTTTGTGCAATATTTATAGCCCACTCAAATCTTTTATTTTAAATTGTTTTCTTCGTATTTTGTAGAATTATAAAATGTACAAATATGGTGTTCTTACAATATAAATGTAGAAATACAGTCGGCTCTCGTTAATTCGAACTTACTGGGACCATAAGAAATGTTCGAATTATGGTAAGTATGACAGAAAAACATAATTAAAAGAGTTCTTTTACAAAGGAATTATAGTATTTTCTAAATTCATTTCAGCTGTTCAAGTTAGAATGTGACTTAATATTAAATTAAAATACATAAATACATAAACCAATTAAGGAATTAGGAACAATCGCAATGGAAGAAGAGGTGGATGTGTCATTTACAGACATACGGACAGGCCCGACTAACAAGTTTCTATGCCCTGGGCACTTTCAAATTTCCGTGCCCCCGTAGATTAGTTAATTTACTGATAGTAGTTTTTTCACACATTATACACTTATCTGAAAAAAAGTTTCCTCGAAAATTGAAAAACAGTTCCATAAATAAAAATTAAGAAAGAAATTCTACTATTTATTGAAACGTGCTTTTAAACATAAATTGATGTATACTTTTGTCATTTTACCGAATTAATATCACTTTTCGTTCCGCAATTATGATTTTTATAATATAAATTTAGATGAAATAGGAAATGTTTTGTGTTCCACAGAAATTTCGTTCCCAGGGCATAAAACTCGAGTGCCCGTGCGATAGTCAGGGTCTGCATACGGATAATTAGAAAGCGGATATCAAATGGATGGGATTATGTGTATACTAATTCAGAACAATTTTTACTAAAATGAAAGAAATCAAGTTATTTCAAGGATCTGGAGTTTAAAAAAAAAAGGAAAAATGAAAAATTGGAGTTCCCGTTAGTTTGAATTAAACAATATTAAGAGAAAATGAGTTCAAATTAGCTGAAAATTTTAACATTATTCTGCCATTGAAAATTTCGGAACTTAACGTTTAGTTCGAATTAAGTGAAGATTCGATTTATCAGATTTTGAATTAACGAGAGCCGACTGTATTTCCGAATTGAAAAATCCCAATCCCCCTCCCTCAGCGCCAATAAAGCTGAAAAAATACAAAGAGAAAAGAAATTATACTTTTAAAAACATATTTGTTTTGTGTAACTAATAATGCTTTTGGAACAAAATAAATTAATGTATCTGTAACTCATTCTAAACAGTATTACAACTAATTGACGTATTAAAAGAATTTTATAATGAATAATTTTAATGGACTTATAAGTACCGTCCGTAGATAAAGGGTTAATCGAAGATTATAAAAACCATTAATAAATTAGTGAACCAATTTTATAAGATAGTTTTGTGATTTTTTGTGTGAATGGTTATTTTCGAGATTGTCAAAACTACACACTCTCTGAAAAGTATACCAACTTCGACTTTCAGAAATTCTCAAAAGAAATATTTAACACTAGAACCGCGGGAAATTTTACCCAAGTTTTATAAAAATTATTCACATCAGAATTTGTATTTAAGTCTATTTAACTTACTTAGTTTAAATAATTTTTGTGCAGCTTGCATGTATATTATTTTAAGAAGATTTATCTGGTTGGAATCGACATTTTTTCACAGAATACGGGTCAAAATGACCCGTCTCCGCGGTTCTAGTGTTAAAAACAAATCATGGGGAAAATGTTATTTTGTACAGAGGAAATGGTATTTCAAAACAATATTTCCCTGTAAAAAGGCAGGGCCCGTTTAAGCTCTGATGCTATGGGAAGCACAGTGTCATTTCGGGGGCCCTCTTTCATTTGTAAAGAATTTACATTCGAGATACCTGGAAATTCACCACTGCTATAAATATTATTCAAAAGAATGGCTCACTTGATTTCATATGCATTTCATTAATCAATATTTCCTCCGCCCTTTTTTTTTTTTCTTTTTACATTAAATTGAATACAATCAAGCAAAATATGCTAAAAGAGATTAGCATGGGGCTAATATAAAAAATATAATTGGATGGAAACATTGAATTAAAAATGTATGCACAACATAAAGTGTCAATATTTTGATATACTTCTTTCAATAACAGCAATAGCTATTTTTTTTTTTTTTTTTTTTTTTTTTTTTACATATAAGCTAAATTTAACAATTCTAAAATTCAATATGTAAAATAAAAATTTATCTAAAATAATGTACAAAAACTGATCTTTTACATGAAAAATTAATTTGTTATTTGCATTTACGAAGCACTTAAATAATACAAATTATATATATATGCATATATGCATAATTAATAATTTGAAAAGAAATTAGGTAAAATTTTAGAATTAAGTTAATTCCATGCAAAATTCAGGGCCCCCTGTGTTCTCAATTTTGGGTCCCTTCAAAACTTTCTAAGGGAAGCATGTACTTCTCGTACCTATTCGGTTATCAGTAAATCGGAACTCCCTAGGAGACCCCAATTAGCGCGGGCCGTACCCTAACTGTCGCATCGTTTGTCCGATAATTGAGTCGGTCTAGCTGCCAGTATCAGATAGACCCGTTGTAGTCCACAGGCTCTTTGGCCTGAAGGCATGGGTATGGCAATCCGTGGTCAAAGAAGGGTTCTTTCTGAATTTCTTAGGAAAACAGGAAGTGCCTGGCTGTCTGTAAAAAGAATGATGAATGAAGTGACAGATTTAGATTAGTACTCACCTCAGTACAAAACAAGAAGAGATAATATTTGTCTAGTTCCATGTTCTATGCAGGGATTCTTTTAGTAATGGTTCTTATGCAGGGATTCTTTTACCAATGGTTCTATGTCTTGGGTGAAAATATTATCACAACAATTCTGGGAAACATTTTTCCAGTTAACTTGTGAATAATAATTAAAAAAATGTGTGCAAGTTCAGATTTGTAATATTATGTAATCTCTATAGTTGTTTGATACGGTGCGGGCCCCATCTTGCTCCCAGTGCCCTTGCCCTTGGGCAGTTTCTCACTGCGCCCCCCCCCCCTCTAACCGGCCCTGTGGCCATTTAAAACTAAAAAACTAAAAAATAAAAATGAAGTACAAAAAATGAAAAAATTAAGCGTTTTTTATGTGTTTGAACTTTATAAAAAGAGGGTCGGAGCATTTTTTTCTTTCGCTCATATCTTAAAAAATGGCTGAGGTGTGGCAATTTGAATTTCTAGTGTGCACGGCCGGTAACAGGTTTCACGGGCTCCTGGGCAGACTAAACATACGGCCCCCCTCCTGCAATTAAACATATGGAAATTTGCCGCTTATTTGAATCATTGTACTATTGAATAAGTCCTTTTTTTAATTAAGAAAACAACGTTTGTCATTTGTTTAATCAGCACCGTCTTCTTTAATCGAATCAAATTCTGCTTTACAAACAGTGTTAATATAAAAGGTAAACTTTTTACAAGCTTGACAATCCTAATACTTTTTATACATTTGTAAACGAAAATTTCGGCTAATTTTAGTCAAATTTAAGGAATTAAGAAATATGTCCCTATAAACATAATGCATCTTAGATTTTGATTATAATTAATTGCTAGTTGGCGAGCAATCTCTCTTATGTTCTTAAAATTGTTTTTAAGCACAAATTTTGGCTGCAATCATAGTTAAATAATTTTTTTCGGTTAATAATGTCAAAGCTCATATTTAAAAGGAAAATGTTGCTAAAATGTATAAAAATTGTAATATTTTTAGGATGATTAGTACTAATGTTAAAAAATATTCAGGGTGCAAAATAAAGTTATACATTTATAATTTTAATAATTCTTGAGCGAGTGGATTCCAATTTCATATCCAAAGCTAAAATTTGCTCAAGACTCAAAATTTAAAGTAAAACCATGCTTTAGCTTGGAATATTTGCGATTCTTTCTCGAAATCTAGAAATATTTCCCTCAAACTAATAAAATTTTAAGGAAACATTTTCCAATTACATTACTATTTTTATTTTCCTCGATAAAAATGAATGCGTAGAAGATTCTTTTTTTTTTCCTATAACTAATTTGCAAAGACATACAACTTAACAACTTATAAACTTAACAACAGTAAATAACAACATATAAATACACTGGTGCTTAACAACATATAAATAGTAGGTGTCTCACCTAGCTTTAGTCGGGATCAAAATATTAGCTTTAAAAACACCTGAAATAAAATCGTTCATTAATTGGAACAACTTTATATTTTTAAACGGAAATCTAGTATAAAAAGCTTGCAGAAGAATTCTTCTGTTTTTCTTTTTTATCGACTACCAATAAATACATTTAAATTATTTTAAAAGATATTTATTATTGTCTAAACGATTTAAAAATTTTATGAAATACAAATGTGGTGATTTCAAACTCCGTGTTTAATTTTCATGCAAAAAGGCTGATATTTAGTGTTAAAAGTGCTGCACATCAAGAGCAATACTGACATGCGTAATTTACGATTTAAGCAAATAATTAGAAAAAGCCCCTACCGCCTCAAAATATAGCCGTAAGGTATATTTGAAAGTTAATTACTAATTTTTAAAAAAAAGGAAATCAAGATTAGAAATAAACACATTTTCATCTAGCCGCTTTTGATGAGTTTTTAATTCAATTTTCAGTAAGCGCCTTTTTAATCAGAATTATGTTACTGTGACTTCTTTCTTCTCTAAACCTCCTCTCCCTTTATGATTCTTTTTTTGTTAGACTTGGTCCCATGAACAACTTGTCAATATAAAAGTTGTAGATAATATTAAGAAGATTTATAATAAATTTAATTGCATTTAATATCTTGTAAACCGACGAAGATATGATTTTTTTGTTTTATTTTAATCCTTTTAAGGACGTCTTTTGCAGTCTGGAAACGGTTAATCTGAAGGTTCAAACTGACAAACGGTAGCAGTAAATTTTTACTGCAATTTCGATCGCATAATATGCATGACGAAAAGTTTTCGATTATTTTTAAATCAGTTTGTTCAAAAATCGCAGTTTGAATTAATTACTTGACCAGTATGGGAGCAGAAAAGCCTTGCCCATGAAAGGGTTAAAACATTATTTTTTGCGCAATTTGAGCCCATTTTTAACGATGTCAAAAATCTGTCATAGATAAATTTTTAGAACATTTCTTAGAAGTAATAATAACGGTAATTGATTTTATGTACATCACAATTGTGAAATTATGGGTTTTTTCTGTTTTCACAAATCCCTTCCCCATTTCCAACCTCCTTGGTCTGATTTTGGCCATTAACGAACATGACCGAGATTTTCTTCTCCTTGATTTTATGTATGAGGTTGCAAGAGATTTATGCAAAATTGTAGAAATTACGTGGATATATACAGGAGTGCAAAAATCTAGGCGCAAGCGGCTCTCATCGCTAAAAGAAAAAAGCTTTCCTCATTGAAACTTCAATAGCACTTATGTTGAAAAATGATATGCAATCGAAGATATAATAATAATAATAATAATAATAATAATAATAATAATAATAATAATAATAATAATAATAATAATAATAATAATAGTAATAACAATAATAACTTTTATCTGCGTTTCTAATCAGAGTTTTTAAGTGTAATATTTTCAAAAAGCATAATTATGTAAAAACGCAGAAGTTTAAATTATTTTGAAACCCATTCCCATCAATTCGATATTTAAAAAGAAAAAAATCTTTGAAAAATCTACTTAAGCCTTATTTACCAGAGTAAAAAGTTCCTTAGACTGCTAATGTACAAAACTTCTTTGTATTGTAGGACTTTTAGAAGAGGCGTCTACAAGCATTCTCACGTTGAACTCTTTTTAAAAGGGGTATTCAAATGCTGAAATTTAATATCCTGCGTTGAGGAGCATTGCATGAGGGAATGGGTGCAGAAGAATTAGAGGGACATTTTTGTTGAGCTTTTTTTGTCAATCTCAGGGACTGATCATTGTTCGTTTTTATCTGTCTCTCCAACTTAGATCCATAAAAGGACTAGCCCTGTGAAAAGAAAAAAAATCTTACTAACTCGTGTATAAGTCGAGCGACTCCTATTTTTAACTCCCAAATTTTGTGTAAAATTCTTCGACATTTACACTAGTATATACGGTATAAATAAATAAATAAATATGAACAGATAAATATTTATATAAAGTTTTAAACTGGGGGGGGGGGGGGGGCTTTGGATTCTATTACTAATGATGGGCATGGATCTGCAAAAAGTTTTCAGAAATTTCAACATAGGGGAAAATATAATAGGTATAGTATTCTTTACGAAATCTACCTATAAAAAATCCTGAAGAGATGTCTGGAAACGAATTTGCCTGAAAGGTTAAATGTCAATATCGTTTAAAATTGAAAAAAATTTTAAAGATGAATGTATGTTTATGCGTGTGTGATTTGTCTTTTCGTATTTAGATTTTAAATTCTGGGTGAAAAATTTTAAGTATTTCAAAAATAAATAAATAAATAAATAAATAAATAAATAATACAAAAGTGTGAGTTTCAAAAAATTATTTTTTTTAATAGATTGTCATTTTCAGAGAGAAAATTGAACGTAGATATGCTGCTTTGGTACCTTTATTTTTTTTATGTTTTTGATTTCAATATTTATGATGTCAATTTTTAAACATCGCAGAAAAAAAATCACAAACGGAATCGACGACGGAAATTAGTGCATTAGTTAATGAGATAAAACTGTCGTATAAATCGTAAAAATGCAGCAGAGCAACGCCACCTGTGGAGCGATTTGAACCAAAAACTAATCAACATCAATCTATATCAGGGACTACCAGGATAATACATTTTCATTAAATTCCGTGTATTTGTTCCTGAGATGGAGTTGTTGCAAAAATCGTGAAAAATGCAGCATAGCCGCTCCACCTATTGAGCGATTTACACCAAAACTAATCAGCGTCAATATATATGAATGACTACCTGAAGTAAACTTTTATTAAATTCCGTGCATTAAGGGTGGATTCCAAAAAATATGTTCCCACTCTCAACAGCTCGAAATTTTCTGATATTTCAGATATTATTTATGCTCGATTTTTCAGACTCATTTTTAAAAGTAGAAACATGAAATTTGCTAAGATGATTTTTGAAGATGCCGTGGGATTTAATTTCCCCCCCAATTCATTAGAATTGGATTTATAAACAATTATTTTCTCACTCTGATTTTTTATTTTTATTTTATTTTATTTTTGTTTTGTTTTTTGTTTTAGATCTTCCGCTTCAAAAACTTCGGTTCAAAACGTCATCTTTGACAACCTTTTTTTTTTTTTTTTTTTTTTTTTTTTTTTTTTTTTTTTGCAATATTTTCTCCATTTATCAAAAACTCAATAAGCATGGCACATTGTGTACTTTCTTAATAATAGAATTTGCCAGTTTGATGCACTTGAGAGCAAAAAGGAATTTAAAAATAAATCGGAATATAAGAAATTTGGTTTGGAATGCACCCTTAATTCTTGAGACAGAACGATAGCAAAAATTGTGAAAGATACAGCATAGCAGCGCCACTTCTTGAAACATTTACACTAAAATGTAAACAAACATCAGTTCATATCAAGGACTAACTGAATCGGAAGTTTGATGGAAATATGCGTATTAGTTATCAAGATATAGCTGTTGAGTAAATCGTAAAAAATGCAACATAGCAGCGCAACTTATTGATCGATTTTACACCAAAAACTAATTACCACCAGTGTATTTCAGGGACTAACTGAATATAAAGTTTTGTGAAATTCTGTTTATAAATTCTTGAGATAGAGTGTCCACAAAATTTATGTCACAGAGAGACATTTCGTAAACACGTGTTTTTTGGAATCTTTGACCCCCTAAAACGTGTAAATCCGACGAAGAACGAAATTCAAAAATTTTTATGAATCCATCCTTTTTTCCAGGTAGAGGTAGAATAAAGAAAAAATATGAATATTGCATAGATCCTGATAAGAGATTAGGTTTTCGTTTAAAAGTATAAATTCTGACAAAATTCGGTAACATGTTTCGGTAACAAATTTGATGTTTATTAACCCCTTGAAGGGCAGTGGCTCATTTTTTATCACTTAATTCACTTAACCGCCCTAAATTAGATAAACCGGTTTTTATGCAGAATTATCCAAAGTGTGTCAAATTTTGGATATAGGTTCTTTCTGATAAGGCTTATATATAGTATATAATGCCTGAAGAGATTTGGGAATTTAATGGTTTAGCATAATCTCTCTTAAATTAAATTAATAGGTTTTTACGCAGAATTATCCGATTTGTTTGGAATTTTTGACATAAGTTAATTATGATAAGAAGTATCTCTGATTAGTTATGTGGTTTTTTTGCTTATTAATAAAGGGGGGGGGGCAATTATCTCGCCTCAAATTAGATAAATCGTTTTTATGCAGAATTACCCGATGTATTTCTTTTAAATGTAGGTACTTTCAGGTGAATACCTGAATAGTTCTAAGACTTTAATGGCTAAGAATAGAAGGTGAATCGAATACAACCCCCACCCCCTTAAACTAAAAAAATGGCTTTTAATGCAGGATTATCCGATTTGCTTCAAATTTTGGATTAGATTCATTATGATAAGGTGTATCCCTGATTAGATATGGGATTATTTTGCTAATTAAAAAGGGACGAGTGATTATAACCTCCCCTTAAATTAGTTAAATTGTTTTTATGCACACTTATCAGATGTATTTCATATTTTGGATATAAGTTCTTTCTCATAAAATGAATCCCGGAATAGGTTTTAGGGTTTAAAAATCACCCCAGGAAATGAATATTATATGTTCTTTTTGTTGCCAAAATATTTTCCAAAATATATTCTTAATTTAATATTTTATGTATTAAAAACTGACAATCTGTGAGTAACATTTAAAGATAAATTGTCAATCACATAAGGAACTAAGACTTTCAATAAACGTTTAAAATGGATTGCATATTCTCTATCGTCTATTAAATGTTGCTCTATTTCTATATATAAAAATTTTTCTTTTGTTAAGCGCAAAATAATTTGTTAAGAATGTTTTTTTTTTTTTTTTTTTTTTTTTTTAACAATGTTAATTTAAAGCGAAAACCAAAAGCTAAATTTCGAAAATTTTAAGTTTACAAAATGTAACGAATATTGTTAAATGTTAAATGTTTTGTTTTATTCGCTCTTTATTTTGTTTTTTTAGAATATTTTTTTTTTTTTTTTTTTTTTTTTTTTTTTTTTTTTTAGAATTTTCCTTTTTCAAATAAATGAGAATTTATTTTATATAATGCGTCGATTATATTTAATTTTTTAACATCAATAAAACAGTGAGAGCTGCTGATTTAAAACATCAATAACATAAAAAAAATTTGTATAAATGTTGCTTTAAATTACTGAATATAGTTTCATTTACAACTATATAAAAAAGGAGAGGGATTTCAGATTATAAAATGAATTACATACTATATATATGTATCTTTTTATAACTCAAGAGGTGCAGAAACAGCTATAACCTTTCACATGAATTTTCACTTCACATAAATCATTAAAAATTTTAATAATTTAAAAAAATTCAATAGTGAAGATACATACCCTATTAATATATTTTATCATAATAGGAAAGTTCTACTATAGTTCAGAACTATTATATAGAATATATAGAACTATTATATAGAATAGTTCAGAATTATTATATAAAACATTCAGTTATCACTTCATTTTGTTAATGGTTAAAAGCGTTATTGTTGTACATGCAAATTTACAAAACAAGGAAAATCCAAAAGTAAATAGTATAATATAGAAATCTTAACAAACATATGCAAATGCAAATAACAATACTACTAATAATAATTCGCTCCAAAAATTGCTAAAATTACCTTTCTTTGAGATATTTTGAACCTTTTACGTACAATCGTAGAAGAAAAAGGTAACCACCCCCTATCAACTGTGCAATAAATTATTTTAGTAGAAAGTTGCTGTTAGCAAAAGATTATAAATAATGTCTACTTTTAAATGATGCATATAAAATCGCTTAGGGGGCCATTTTCATATAAAAATAAATCCAAATTGTGTCCTTTAATTCAATACCAACAAATAATTTTGCACCATAAATAGATTTTGCACCCTTAAATTAGCCTAAATTCAAATTTTCATAAATTTCTTATTGTACAATTAATTTCCAAGAAATTAATTATTTTAAAACAAGCATATTTTAGAGGCTGCATCTAAATTGAAGTTATGTACTCAATTATTGGAATGCTACAGAATGATTATGTCTCTTCTATTAATGTATATTATTTTTTACCAATAAGACCATTTTATTCGCTTAATATCTTTCGGCTATAGTCACGACATATGTTTCGTTAAAATGGGTAATACATGTATATATATATATATATATATATATATATATATATATATATATATATATATATATATATATATATATATATATATATGTTAAAATATCTTTGTTCCTTGTTTAATAATTTGGTTTTTGTGTGATGGTAGTCCCAAATTCGTATTGTTTTGCTTTTTCATGGCAAATACGAAGATGAAACCACACACTCCATTTGTAGTTCCAAAGTATTTGGGGCCTGAAGATTCTGCTTTGGTTCTACAAATTTCAATTGTATTCATATTATTCTTTTTTTTTTTCCTTCCATGTTCAATGTACTATAAGTTATTAAATTCAATGGTTAATTTAAAATGGTTAATATTGTTTACTATAATTCAATTTAATTCTTTTATTGATAAAATCCATTGGTGAATCTTGTCTACTTTTAATGGTATTATATATATATATACATACATATATATATATATATATATATATATATATATATATATATATATATATATATATATATATATTAGGCATAATTTAAACCAAAAATTTGAAATGTCTTGTTAAAATTGGGTATTGCCGTTGAAAAAAAAAAGTTTCAGTTCGTTTTAATATGTACATGTCACCTCCCCCCACTTAGCACATTTTATATGCATCATTTAATAGTGCACTTTATTTCCAATCCTTTGGTACCAACAACTTTCTTCTACAATAATTTGTTGAGGCGTTAGTATGGTGGGTTTTTTTTTTTTTTTTGGGGGGGGGGGGGAGCTATTCCCATGACTGTATGCTATTCTTTTCACTCAAAACATGAAATTTTTAGCTTATGAAGTTTTTCACTGTATACACGTCCTTTTTTAACTTGTTTTTGTATTTTATATTTTTTAATTAATTTAATTGTAAAGTACTTCTTTATGTGAAATTATATTCAATCTAAAGTTAACAAAATACTATTTCTATAAAACTCAGTTACAGATATTATTAAAATTAAATTTTATTCTACATCTAAAAAATAAAAAAATAATAAAAATAAAGATCTTTTATTGTAATAAAGTTATTAAGGGTTTAATGCTTGTATTCCAATATGAAAAAAAGCAGAATTGATTGCACTTTTACTCAAACATAGAATATTTTCCCCAAACCTAAATCTGACATCATTTTCACCATATCAAAATTTAAATATACACCTTTCATATCTGTATTCACTTTTTAAAGAAAATCGATAATTTAATTTGATCATTTTGATTCAAAACTTGAAGTCTCTATAGCTATTAATTGAAACATATACTAAACTATCCATATACTTTTTTAAAGCATAAATGAAATTTTATAAAAGAAACAAACATTCACTGGGTTTTATAACAGACAATATTCTTGACACAACGTAGTTTAATTATTTTTTTTTTCACTTTTAATAAAAAAATGGCAACATAAAAATCCAGTAGTCTGTTTTTTTTTTCCGGTTTTTTTCCCTTTGCTTTTAATAAGCATGGAGTACTTCTGTTGTCACGTTTAGAAAAACGGTATTACAAACTACAAAAAAATTAATGTTTCAAAAATAAATTAAGATACAGTATTCAAATAAATCGCATTTAAAAGTACATTTTTTCCCCTATACGATGGTGTAAAAATTAAAAAAGTGGGCAGTTAAGAAATACAAAAATTTGCAGTAGAAAAATTGCAAAACCGGAAATGCATTTCAAACTTTAAAGTAGTTGCCATTCTTAAAATGACGTATGCGTTACGCAGAGATACTTTTGGTCTTTATAATATAGATATTGAAACCACATTTTTAATTATTATATAAGTTGGAAAAAAGCGTTTTTTTTATTATTATCATTTCGAGTATTTAAATCTTAGAAGTAATTTTTTTATTTGATTTAATAAACATTAATTAGAATTCTGTTCTTTGGTACTGTGTATTAGGTATAGAATTTAATATAAAGAGTAATACGCAAAAAAAAAAAAAACTATTCAAATTTAAAAGCGTATACCGAATTTTAAAACGTACACTCCAGCAATTATTATGCAAAGACAGTACCGTAACCGATTTCTTTTATGTGTCCCTGTAAATTAATAAAAAATGTTAAGAATGTTCTATTTTAACGTGATCGTAAAGAAATTCAAGAATTTATGCCAGTTTCAAAAGATTTGGAATAGCGTAATGTCATTAAAATACTCTTCAATTCTTTTAAGTGTCCCTAAAATTGAAACATTAACAGTACATACTTAATATGTAATAACAAACATGTTTTAATAAACCTAAATAAGTTTTATCAATTGTATAAAAATCCGAGTGTATTTACGGGAATCAGTGCATGGACAGACGAACAAACAAAAAAAAAACGCAAAAGCACTCTAACTTTGTTGGAAAATGCTAAAAATCTACAAAAGTACTCAAAATCTTGCATGTATATAAGAGGGCGTGAGGTTCAAACTTTGCCTTTTCCAGAAAGTAAAATTTTTGCGATTTAAATAAATGTCATAAAAACTATTAGTTTTCATTGTAAACACCAAGATTTTACAATGCCAAAACACACGTTAAAACTTTCTTTCTTTCTTTTTTTCATTTTTTTCCTAAAATTATAGTTTTTTTTCTTTTACGCAGATTTATTAATAGAATAGGTTCATACAGAAAATTCATTTTTAAAAATGTCGATAAAGTGCGTTTTGAAGTTTACGTCCTCATATATATTATATAATTTTAGAGTTACATTTTAAGTGTCGTCTACAAATTTCTAGATAAATAAACCGTATGATTATTAGCGGAAACAATAAAAACTATACGCAGAAAGGATATATAGCCAGGATTCTTAGGTTCTCGATGAACCTAAAAAATATTCTAGCACTCCATGTATGTCCCCTCTACTGTGATATCAAAATGAAGTACGGGGGCAGATATACTGGGGGTAGATATCAGGCTCTCGTAGAAAGTGAAATTCTGCAGCACTGGATATCTTCCCCCTTCTAATGCAGAGCTCAAAATGGCGGACGGGGGCAGATATACTGGGGGAAGATATCAGGCCCTCGTAGAAAGTGAAATGCTGCAGCACTGGATATCTACCCCCATCTAATGCAGAGGTCAAAATGCCGGACGGGGGAAGATATATTGGGGGTAGATATCAGGCTCTCGTAGAAAGTGAAATTCTGCAGCACTGGATATCTTCCCCCTTCTAATGCAGAGCTCAAAATGGCGGACGGGGGAAGATATACTGGGGGCAGATATCAGGCCCTCGTAGAAAGTGAAATGCTGCACCGCTAGATATCTACCCCCTTCTAATGTAGAGGTCAAAATGGCGGACGGGGGCAGATTTCATGGGGGAAGATTTCATACATCCCGACTGATTGCCTGGTATTGTCTGGTGGAGTACCCGTTCCGTCGCCTAAAAGAGGGGTGAGTTCCTTTTAAATGCTTTTTGTGTTGCAAGGTACTGGTCAAAGAGAAAGTTAGAAAAATTAATTTTTTAAAATTTAATTTGAACTGGGAATGTTCGATTATGTGGGTGTGGTAGAGATAAGTTAGTGTATTGTGTGTAGAAATTTGTTTAAGGGTTTCTTTTTGTTGTATATGCATTTCTCTAGTGTGTTATTTATATGTGTTATTATATTTATTTTTGTCTCATTTGGAAACATTTGATCATTCATATATATATATATTTTAAGTTAAGGTAGGGAGTAATGATATTTGTTTTGTATGTTATGTTGGGGCAAAGTGAAAAGAGTAGCATATGTAAGAGTTATGGAATGTAATAATTTTGAAATTATAATTAATTTTGAAACTATATTTAATTTGAAATCTCATTGAAATTTTGGAAATCTTATTTAATGTTGAAATAACTCAAAGATTAGGTTCTTTGTTTTTGAAAGGTTAGAATTGTGTATAGGAGTGTTAGTTAATTGTTATCATGGCTTTTCTAAATAAGTTAAAAAGGCAGAAGAAACAAACTTTAATTTTGTTAGCCAGAGAATTTGAGGTTGATGTGTCGGATTCAGACCTGATTAAAGATATTATAAAAGGCATAACGGAATCGACAGAATATGATGAGGAAACTGGGGAAGCTTTCTTAGATCGTATTTTAGAGGAATTAAAGGAAGTGGAAAAGGAAAGATTAGCTAGGGAAGCCAAAGAGGAGAGGGAAAAAGAAAGGTTAGACAAAATAGCTAAAGAAGAGCGCGAATATGAATTGGAAAGGTTAAGGCTTTCTAATGCTGTAGAAACAGCGAGTGTAGGATCGACGGTTTCCATAAATACTGAAAGGACCAGAAAAATTAAGTTAAAGGACTTAGTCCCAAAATTTGATCCGAAAATCTTAGATATTACTTTATTTTTTATGATTTTTGAACGTCAGGCTACAAAAGAGAAAGTTAAGGAGGAAGAATGGGTGTCGCAATTAATTCCGTTGTTACCTGCAGAGATAGCTGAGTTAGTTGTCAAGGAACCTGCAGATAAGGGAGATGATTATTATCACATGAAGAGTATGTTATTGACTAGGTTTAGACTAAGCACGGTTGCTTTAAGGTTAAGATTTGAGGAGCATAAAAAAAAACCGGGTGCGTTTTGGTCTGATCTGGTTTATGAGTTGCGTGGCTATCTAGATAATTGGTTAGAGTCCGCAAAGGTGACTGATTTTCAATCTTTGAAGGAACTAATGCTTACGGAGCAATTGAAAAAACGGGTTCCCCCTGAAATTAAGGAAAGGTATCTAGAGAGTTGGGAGGAATTTCGCGAAGCTTCTGAATTAGCGACCAAACTAGATTATTATGAGAGCGTCAAGAAAGCGTTAAAAAAAACGGATAGTAAACCTTGGGAAAGGAGGTCTTTTGGAAAGGGTAAAACAGGGAATAATTTTAAGGAAAGGACGGAAGATCGGAGGAAACCGGAGCCTCAGAATAATAGGGAACTACCTAAGGTAGAAAAAAATAAACGCTTTGAGAAAACTAGGGAAGTCGTTTGCTTTCAATGCAATGTTAAAGGGCATATACGCCCGGACTGCCCCAGTTTAAGAAAAAGAGAGGAAAAAATAGTGTGCCGATTAGTCGGAAATGTAGAAGTAAATGAGAGTTTTGATCCATATATCAGTAAAGTGAGAATTAATGGCGTTGAAAGGGATTGTTTAAGAGACAGTGGTAGTGGAATCGATTTGCTAGCAAAAAGTTGGGTAAATCCGGAAGATTTATTAGGTGAAGTAACTTGGGTACGTCAACCTTTAGATAAAACCTGCTTTTGTTTACCTTTGGCTAAAGTCACAATTCAAGGTGAATTTGGAACTATTGTCACTAAGGCAGCTGTTAAACCGGATGATTTAGATCAGGGATTCTATTTAATGGGTAATGAAACCGCAGAATTAATTGAGAAGCATAAGGAATCTCCTATACCTGTTTGTGCTGTAATTACGCGTAGTCAAAGTCGGAAGAGTAAACAAATGGAAGTCGAAATTCCGGGTGAATCCGAAACCGAAACTGAACCTCTCACTTTAAATGAAGAGGATGGGGAATTTCTACCGAAGGCTGATGGGGAAAGTATATTAGCTAAGATTTCGGGGGATGAATTCAAAAGGGAACAGCTGAAATGTCCTTCGTTAATTCCTTTGTGGGAAAGAGGAAGAACTGCCGAGGAAAAAGAATTTAAAATTGTAAAGGACCGTCTTGTGCGAATAGTTGTGAGTAAGTCGGGGGAAGAGAGAATGCAATTGTGCGTTCCGGAGAAGTTTAGGGAGGATTTAAAGGCCCTTTGTCATAATGAAGTGTCAGGACACCTGGGAACCACAAAGACTAAAGACAGAATTTTGAGGCATTATTTTTGGCCGAACTGTTATCAAGAGATTGAACAATATGTTAAAACCTGTCACGAATGTCAGATTGTTGGTCATAATAGGGATAAAGTGAAAGCACCTTTGAAAATTGTGCCTGTAATTTCGGAAGTGTTTTCAAAAATAAATATAGACGCCGTAGGTCCATTACCCAGGAGTCATAAGAATAATAGATATTTACTTACTGCTATTTGTGTAGCGTCGAGGTATCCGGATGCTATACCGGTGGAAGATATCACGTCGGTCAGTGTGATTGATGCCTTGTTGTTGGTATTTTCTAGGACGGGTTTCCCTAAAGAAATCCAGAGTGATTTGGGAAAATCCTTCACCAGTGAGTTAACTTCTGAGTTTTTTGAACGCTTTGGAATCAAAGTGACTCATAGTTCGGTTTGTCACCCGCAGAGTCATGTGGTGGAGAGATGGCATTCTTCATTAAAAAGAGTCCTTAAAGTGCTTTGTTTAGAATCAGGAGAAGATTGGGAGAAGAATCTATCAGCGGCACTGTTTGCGTTATGCACGGTGACCCACGAAAGTTTAGGGTTTAGCCCTTCTGAATTGGTTTTAGGGAAGAATCTGAGGACCCCTCAGACTATTGTTTTTGAGAATTGGATGGATTCTGGTGATACCGATCCAACGGTTGTTGAATACATCTTGGATTTAGTCAACAGACTTAAAAAATGTCAGGATTTGGCTTCCGAGAAACTGAGCGAATGCCAGGAGAAAAGGAAAGTCTGGTATGACAGAAATGCGGTGTCTAGAAATTTTAATGTGGGAGATAAAGTGTTGGTTTTAGCTACTTCTAAGCCCAATAGAATGGCTGTAAATTGGCTGGGGCCGGGAACTGTAACAGGGAAAATTTCGGATACAAATTATTTGATTGATTTACCTGAAAAGAGGGACAAAAGTACCATTTATCATGTAAATCTGATGAAACCATATTACCGCAGGCCGGAACGAGTTAATTTGATTATTCCGGAGGAACCACAGGAGTCTGAAAGGGACGCTGAGATACCTTATCCGGCACCGGATTCGACTCAGTTCGATTTGCGGGAAAGTGGGTTAGCGGAGCGCGCTACGGAAAGTCAAATTGATAGTTTCTGTAGAATGTTAAGACAGAATGGGAAGGTATTTTCAGCAGATCCGGGTAATACTAAATTAGTGGAGATGGACATAGAGCTCACGAGCGATGCCCAGGTGAGGGCAAGGCCTTACAGGATGTCCCCTAGACAAATTACAATTTTGCAAGATGAAATTCAGAGATTATTAGATTTGGGGGTGATAGAAATCGGTCAGTCAGACTATTCAAGTCCGATGATTCTAGTTGAGAGTCCTGGCAAGGATCCTAGGCCTTGTGTGGACTACAGAAAATTGAACGCAATTACGCGCCATATGTATTTCCCCTTGCCGAATATCGAGGAAGTTTTGCAAAAGGTGAGCGCCGCTCCCTTTATAACTGTTATGGATCTGACGAAGGGGTATTTTCAAATTCCTCTCTCGAAGCAAGCCCAAAGGTATGCGGCATTTGTGACCCCCTTTGGCACATACATACCTAAGAAAATGATGTTTGGATTAGTCAATGCGCCGTTCTATTTTTGTAAGTTAATGGCAGAAGTCTTACAGGGGATGGAGATTTTTGCGTCGCCATACATCGACGACATTGCGGTGTATTCTCCTAGTTTTGAAAGTCACGTGAAAGACGTGGGGAGAGTATTAGAGAAATTACGGGAAGAAAACCTTACCATCAAACCTTCTAAGTGTCAATTTGCCCAAGACCACGTTAAATTCTTAGGTCACGAGATTGGGTCGGGTAAAAGATCCCCGGGGGAGGCTAAAATACAAACAATTAAAGATTTTCCTACCCCTTGCACAAAGACTCAAATTAGAGCATTTTTAGGAATTGTGGGGTACTATGGGAGGTACATCCCGAATTATTCTGTTATCGCGGCTCCTCTCACCGACGCGTTAAAGGGGAGAGTTAAAAAAGAGAAAATAGAATGGACGCAAAATTGTCAATCCGCGTTTGAAAATTTAAAGGGAAAGTTAGTAAGTAAACCGGTGCTCTATGCTCCAGATTATTCAAAGGAATTTATTGTCCAATCAGATGCGAGCGAAATTGGGGCCGGTATTGTGTTATCCCAAATGAGTAACGGGGAAGAACATCCCATAGTTTATTTGTCCAAGAAATTTAGTCAGGCTGAGAAAAATTATTGTACGGTAGAGAAAGAGTTAGCGGCTATCATTTTTGGAGTAAAAAAGTTAACTTATTATCTGGATGGACAGGAATTCCTGATTCAGACAGACCACGATCCTCTCACGTATCTAAAAAAAATGATGGGAGCTAATGCGAGGCTATTGCGCTGGGCCTTATGCCTACAACAGTTCAAATTTAGAATAGAGCATAAGCCAGGAAAAGAAAATGGGAACGCCGATGGTCTGAGCCGACTCATCCCTTAGCCTCTTTAAATAAACTATGAAGTTGTAAATATTAATTATCTAGCATATTTTTTAATTTCAGTGTTTAACATTGTGTTTATGTATTGTTATTTATTATTGTGTTTCCAAGTGAGACAAGGTGGGTGTTATGTGAAAATTGTTCTCGGAAAAGGGTAGTTAAAATTAAGTGATAGGACATTTAAATGTGCCTTGCCTTGCCTTGCCTCACAAAAGGTGTTTGAAGGGAACGAGCTATCCTTGTGGAGCTTTCCTAGTCAAGCCCAGGAAAACTCTTTAGGGGGAAGGAGTTGTCATATCTTCACATTTCCTGCCGCAGGTGTGCCTTTTTGTCCTCAAGGATCGGAATGTGGTCGCAATTATTGAACTTTATGTGGACAGTGAGGGGATGGGCAAGTTGTCTCCAGCTGAGTGGTGTACGAGGATTTAGTGCCATGCCTGAACAATACTGCCCCCCCCGCGCTTTATGTGGAGGTCACCTTACACTGGTGTTTTGCTTGCATTTCTATTGCTAAGTACAGATTTCTTTGGGCTGTGAAATCAGTCAAGGGGAGGCACTCTGTGATATCGAATGTGAGAAGGACGCCTTGACCCCTGGATCCAGATTGGAAGAAGTCTGAGAAAGAGGTCTTTCCTCCCCCCCCCCTTGTGAATGTTGACCAGGGAAGGACGTTTTTTTCTTGGCTGCTGGTCGGACAGTTGAGATATAGATCTCTCAGGAATACGTTGGAGGGAGCTTGCTCTCTCAGACCACTGCTATACCCAATATCGGGGTTTGAAGTCCGGGTGTCCGGCGAACCAACCGCTCTGAAAGTCAGAGCATTTGTAACTGTCATTTCTCATTAAAATTGTGTAGTTGTTGAGTTTATAAAATTTAGTCTTGAATATTTAATTAAATTTCTACAATTTATTGCAAGCCCATCTGCCACTACGCCACACTATCATCATTTCGTTCCACAGCAGATTCCATTAGCAAGCCAAAACTACCATATAGAATGCCCTTCATAAAATAGAATTCAATCGAACTTCGGCGATAGCATGTTCTTCTTCGTTCCATAGCAAATTTCTTTAAAATCCAAAAAAGGCAGCACAAGCATAAGCAATCCTGTCGACTTTCGAGTAGATTGTGACGTTTTAAAGTTAGGGGGGCAGAAACATCATCGCCAGGCTTTCCTTTCTCCGCACAGAAGTCATGGCCAGCGAGAAAAAAACAAAATAAATAAATGTAGAAGATCAAAATAAACACTCCTTGGCTGCTGCAAGTTCATTTTATTAAACGGTATCTATAATATAGGGAAAAGCTCCTGTTGCAGACGATATTTTTCCGAAACATCCAAAAAATATTCCATGCTTTACTGCATCAAGTCATACTCATGCAAGCGCGCACCCAAGAATCTTCTTCTCATCACTCTTACCACCTCTCGAGCTTCCTCTTTTAAAACTCAAAAGAAAATTCTAGAACATTCTGTAACCTCAAACCATCATTCTTTTATGTAAACAAAATTCTTGTCCAGCTTCGAGATTAAACACTTCATTCAGACGATAATTTTATCTTTTAAAAATATTATTTAACCAATTTATAATCGACTCTAGATTTTAAATATCTTAGACAGACGATTTTTATAGATTATTAATTTTAAGAGAAAAAGAAAAGAAATGAATTTATTGATATGCACTCACTATCAAAGGTTGGCAGAAGAAAAATAAATAAATAGATAAAATAAAATAATGATATTTTTTGAAAGGTATGGTTTTGGAATAAATTTAATAAGACTTTCTTAAAAAGGGTTGATAAAAACATAGAAGGAATGAGTTTTATTTGGAATATTAAGAAATAAAGTTTAATTAAGAATATTTTTAATTTAGAGCCATCTTTTTATATTTACGCATACTGGAATAAATGTTTTTTAAGGCGATTTAAGAATTTATATCGTCTGCATAAAGATTAACAGATTAGATCTAGAAATAAGATTTTAATTTAATAATTTGAAGTAAGTACGGAATATTATTATAAGAAAATTAAGATAGTATAAAGGTTAGTTTTGGCGAAAAAAAAATTCAGATTTGTAATATATATATATATATAGCTTTTAAAAATTTTTCAGGCATGATTTAAAAAAATATAACTCTCTATGGAATATATTCCAGTTATGGAAATTAACCCTGTAGCACTTAGTATACCGTATTTACTCGTGTATAAGGCGCATTTTCCCCCAAAAAAATTAGGGCAAAACTCCCAGATGAGCCTTATACACGGAATATTTTTTTACTGTTGGACGCAGTCGAACGATACACATATGAAACAAGAAATTATTCAAAAAAGATATTAAAACACGGAAAATGTTGCTTGAAGTATTATTGCATATTTATTTCATTACTTGCAGTTTTTTTATACGACAGAGCTAATGACATTATCTAAACGCTAATTAGCAATTCTCTTTACCGTCACTCATTCCTATTTCCCGTCATTCTCTTACAACCTGAAGTCTAAAAATGCATTTTCGTCTTGTTTTCTGGTCTGGTGTAATGTTTGTTTCGACTTTTTTTTACTGAAATTCATTTGGTCATTCTTCATTAGCGTATCAAATTTATGGTGCGCGTTATATACGAGATTTTAAGAAATCGCAATTTTTACTTGTAAAGTAGGGGTGCGCCTTATACACGCGTGCGCCCTACACACGAGTAAATACGGTAAATAGTTCCAGTGATGCAGCCAGAATCGTCATCTGGTAAGGGGTTTGAACCTCAGTTACTCATAAAATGAACAATTCAGTTATGTTGCATGTCCATAAGGTAGCGTAAAATCTTCATGGACAAATTATTCTACTATTTTTAAAATTAATCTATACAGGTTCTGTATGATACTGCCTAACAAAGGCTGTAGTTTTCTTATTGTATTTGATGTCTGCTCTTTGCTCTTTGATCCTAGTTTTAGGCTTTATGTTTGTCATTCCTATATAAAATTGTACCGTTCCATTTACCTTTGATGAAAGGTATTTCATATATCCCTAATAATTGATTTGGTTCTGTTGGATAAATTTTGTTATATATTATATTTTTAACACTTTCCAACAAAGATTAAAAGCGTTTATGCATTCGGTTTATCTGTCCTTCTGGTCGTCCGCGCTCTAATTCCCTTAAATATACTCGGATTTTCATGTAATTGATAAAGGTTATATTTAGGTTTATGAAATCAAGGGCTAATCCAGCCCTCCTTTACGAGGGAGGGGGTTATGGCTCCCTTTTTTGAGGGGGGGGTGGCATGTCTCTTAATAAGCAATTTTTATATTGAATATTCTCCCCAATCAAAATAGCTAAATTTCTGGGAGAATTATTTTCATTCGTAACAAAAAAAAATTGCATAAATATTCATAAAAATATATATAATTTATTCAGATTATAAGAAATTTAAGATTTTTCCGTTTTCATATAAAATCAAACAAACATTCAAGAAATTGAGTATTTTATGAAAATTTTTAGTGCTTGACATTTACAAAAAACCGTCACGAGGGAACAATTGGCTGGGACGGCGTGAAATTCAGTTTACATTTCTACAGTTTACGGAGATTTCACGAAAGATACTTTGCTTTTATTGAAAAATGGAAAACGTCAATCAATTATATTTTTTCTGAATAAATGCATCTTACATCTAAGATTAAAAATATTTCAAGTATATGTCAGAAATTACCTACTTTGGGTTTAAGTACAGCTTTAAAAGGGTCAGAAAGATTCTAATTGTTAAGCAAGGGAAAATTTGTAAAAAATCAACATATATTTCATTTTTTTAAAATTTCCTTTAAAATTTTTCTTTGTTCATAGGGAGGGGTTCATGACACCCGTGATCTCCCCTTTAGATCCGCCACTGCATCAAAGCATGTTTGGTATTATATATGAAGTATGTAAGATTAATAGCTCAACGGGGGCTCTGAAATAAATTGTATTACATTAAGGTATATGGGAAAAAAATCGTTTGAAGAGTATTTTAATACTATTAGGCTATTTCAAATGTGCTATTTGTATCTATATTTTACAATTAAATCTAAATTTATGTGTAGCAGAACATTAATTTTAAAGCTTTTACAGCAGTAAAATTTATTTCTTTTCGAATTCCAAAATTCTTAAGTCAAATGAATTACATTAGAAAAAAACGATAATTTTAATAAAAAAAAAATCATTTTGTATTCACAGGAAGAAAAAAGAAAAAAGAAAATTGTAATAATAATATAAACAACTATGAAGAACGAGAGATTTATTTGGTTACCTAATACAACATAAATTTGAAGTTACACTCTGAAGTGGGTACATAATTTTGAACGATTTTTAGATCAACCTCCGCTAGGATGGTTTCAGCTATGCTATTGTCAAGATGGTTCTATTTCTTGCTGGATCATCTATTGAATTGCCGTATAGCTAAGTTTTAGATGAGAAGTCAGGATGCTTTTATAATTTTATCTTCATTTAAAAATTCCGTTGAACTTTTTACTGAACCATTTTTTGCGTTCTTTCCGAAAGTATTACTTTTTCCTTTATTTTTCGTGGAATCATCCTATTCCACACAAATTGTTCCATAAATACCACTTTCTTCCTGAAATATATTATATTGAAAGAACAGAAGGGGCTTTCTTTACATTTGTAGAACAAACTGGAGTTGCGACAATAAGTGCATGTTTTGTAAATTCTGTTGTGATTTTCGTTGCTTGTAAGTCGCCTTGACTCTCCAGATCGAACTGATTTTCATCTTTTTTTAAAATGGATTCACGGCTTTGGCATTTTTAGACAAACATTCATTCAAATATTTGTAGAATGGATTTGTTTAGATCTTCAAGAATGGCTGCTTTCTGATTCTGAACGAATCTAGTCTGTCATTCGGTTTGAATTTCACAATGAACTTTATGAAATGTAACGTTTGGTGAAAATCACTCTTGGAAAAACGAAAATTTGGTATTGCCTTTCTCATTAGATATTTG
The DNA here is from genome assembly GCA_964019185.1 of Maratus speculifer. Taxonomy (NCBI): domain Eukaryota; kingdom Metazoa; phylum Arthropoda; class Arachnida; order Araneae; family Salticidae; genus Maratus; species Maratus speculifer. The sequence continues at coordinate 66,818 of CAXHSM010000773.1, forward strand.
AAATTAGCTTTTGTCAGCGTTTCTTTGAAAACCGGTACAATTTTGGGAACACCAAACCAGCCAGGGTGAACTATTTTGATATGATTCATCTTTTTACTTTCTTCTATCTTTACAAGAAGAAAGTATTGGATTCATGAAAATTTTCGACTTCCGATTTTCGACGGATTTATACGTTTTAGAAGGTCCTGAACACGTTTTGACTATTTTTAGAAAATGTCTGACTGTGAGTCTGTCAGTCAGTCAGTCTGTATGTCTGTATGTGACAAAAAATTTGTGGGCGCTCTATCTCAAGAACTAATGCTCGAAATTTCATAAAATTTTATATTCAGTTAGACCTTGATATGAATTAGTGCCTATTGGTTTTTGGTGTAAATTGGCCTGCAGGTGGCGCTGCTATACTACGTTTTTCATGATTTTAATGATTGCTATATCTCAAGAACTAATGCACAGAATTTCACCAAACTTCAGATTCTGTGAGACCTTGATATACATAGACGCTGATTAAGTTTTGCTGTAAATTGGATTGCAGGTGGCGCTGCTATGCCACGTCTTTCATGATTTTCATGATAGCTATATCTCAAGAACTAATGCACAGAATTTCACCAAACTTCAGATTCCGCAATACCTTGAGATACATTGCCACTGATAAGATTTTGGTGTGAACTGCCCAATAGGTGGCTCTGCTATGCTACATTTTGCACGATTTTTGCGATAGCTATATCTCAAGAACTAATGCAAAGAACTTCATCAAATTTCAGATTCTGTTACACTAGAATATATAACATAATTAGACGCTGATTGTGATTACATTTTGGTATAAACCTCACAACAGGTGGCGCTGCTATGCTACGTTTTTCATGATTTTCACGATAGCTATATCTCAAGAGCTAATTCGCAGAATTTAACCAAACTTCAGATATGGTTTAATTGACGTGATTTAAATAGAAGAAAGTCTTGTGATGGCCACAACATACTAGTTTAGAAAATTACGACGCCTTGTCAATACAAATGAATGTACAACGATCAAACTTTTGATCTTTTACATTTCTGGCTTAAATCCGGTATAAAACATTTCGGAAGGCAGTATATCTTAGGCGAGCTAAATAGATTGATGGTATGTATGGTGAAATTCAGTCCCGAAAAATCGCATAACTTTGCATTGTCTTCAGGCCCTGATTACTGAATAGGCACGAGAAGAAGGTTCTTCCCTTAAGATATATCTGAAGGGCCCCTAAATTGAGCAAATAGGGGGGGAGGAAAATTTTGTACTGAATTTATTGATATGTAATTTTAATGTTAGATTGATGTCTATTTTAGTTATTGAATTTGAATATTATTGAATTTGGCTTGTATGCATAATACACTATATTGCCATTGATTATGGGACACTTGCGATTTTAGACATTTTACTAAATATCTAGAAAAATACATGAGGAATCATCTCGAAACTCTTAGTGTATAAATATAATAGTATACGTCATACATCTCCGTGAAGATTTTTTACCGAAAATCCGTAGGGGACCGTCAACAAATTAAAAAAGAATGAATATCTTTTGAATAACCCTGTCAAAACTAATCTAGCAAAAGCGCTCAAACTCTAGATTATGATTGAATGCCTTATTGTAATACGCTGTATTCATTTTTATGCAAATAGCATGCATACTCGCAGAGTAATTAAGGTTTTTATAAAAATGGTCCCAAATTTTTCCAAGTTTTTTCCTTATAATTTTCAGAGTTCTTAATATAAAATAATATTTTTTTCAGAAAATATGACAAACTACATTGCACACAGTACCCTGTAATCAGAATTAAAAAATAATAAAAATTGTATGAAAAATGAGTAGGTTTACTAAATAATTTTATACTGCGCATGCGTCAAAGATATCAAAATTTCATTTGCATATTATGTTAGCTAAATGTATAGAGCAACTTTTGTAAAAGTCTCAAAATTATAGCTTGAAAATTCTGAAAGTAATCGTCTATAGAAAAAGGACAAAATCCGTTGTTTCCAAAATGAAGCAAAAAAATGAGGGATTTTATCCAAAAGTAGTCGTAACATCCCGTATTGTGTATTCTATATTGACACTAATCAATGAATATGTGGATACAACCCCTCTTGTTTTTGCTTCATTTTGAGAATAACGGATTTTCAACTTATTCAATTGACGATTATTTTCAGAATTTTCAAGTTATGATTTTGTGACTTTCACAAAAGTTGCTCTATACATTTAGCTAACATAATATGCAAATGAAATTTTGATATCGTTGACGCATGCGCAGTAAAAATTTATTTACTAAACCAACTCATTTTGTATACAATTTTCATTATTTTTTTAATTCTGATTATAGGGTACTGTGTGCAATGTTGTTTGTCATATTTTCTGAAAAAAATATTATTTTATATTAAGAACTCTGAAAATTATAATGGAAAAACTTGGGACCATTTTTATAAAAACCTTAATTACTCTGCGAGTATCTATGCTATCTGCATAAAAATGAACACAGTGTATTACAATAAGGCATTCAATCATAATCTAGAGTTTGAGCGCTTTTGCTACATTAGTTTTGACAGGGTTATTCAAAAGATATTCATTCTTTTTTAATTTATTGACGGTCCCCTATGGAGTTTCGGTAAAACTCTTCATGGAAATGTATGACGTATACTATTATATTTATACACTAAGAGTTTCGAGATGATTCCTCATGTATTTTTTTAGATATTTAGTAAAATGTCTAAAATCGCAAGTGTCCCATAATCAATGGCAATATAGTGTATAAAATAATAATTGAAACTGCGACAAAAATTAAGAGAAATATTTCAGAATATTGACATTTTATTTTGTGCATACATGTTGAATTAAACCTTTTTTATTAAACTACCATTTTTTATTAGTATATCATCTTTGCACATTTTCTTGATTGTATCCAATTTTTGTATAAGAGGAACTTAAAAAAGTTGTTTTGTGAAATATAGGTGAACTTAACTGAGCCACACTTTGAAATAATATTTGTAGCACAGGTAAAGTTTCATGATGTGTCGAAATTAAAGGACTCTTCCCCGACTGAAAGGGCCTCCCAAAATGACACTGTGCTTCCCATAGATTCAGAGATTAATCGGGTCCTGATTGTCTTCCGCATCAATGAGAATATTGTCACTCGAAATGTCCAAATGGCATAATCCGAAACTGTGCAGATGATATTGTGTTGATAAAAATTGTCGAAACTATTTTTTGATTCTGTTTAAACCATTAGGATCTTTTTTGACTGTTTTTTTTTTTTTTTTCTTGTGAAATGAGAGACAAAAAACTTTTGGCATTATTGGCATAAAATCCAACTTCATCTTTAATGATTCTATAGAATGAACTTTAATTACTTTCAGCAAGTTTGGGTGTTCGATGGTTGGCCAAATTTTGTATTTTATTTCCCAATTTTTTTCTTTCTCTACAATTTTTACAGCCAATTCGTTCATGGAAGGTGTAAGAACAGAAATAACATCTGCATAACCTCCTGATCCGAGATTTTATACAAAGTTGGAACCATTTTGTTCAAGGTATTGTATGGCAGATTTTTATTGCAATTTCCTAACATTGTAATTTACTTTTAATGTACAAAGGTTTACTATTGTTAAGATTGTTCAGCAGAAGAAAATAATATCTACTAAATTGATTTCCTATCTTTTAAAAGTTTTTTTAGTTAGCAAATAATAAAAAAAAAACATTTAAAATCGTAGTGACTTTTGCAATAAGATTTGTGTCGCTTTTATTGTTGCATTGTGAAAGCATTGATGAAAAATTGCTTTGTTTCATCGTTCATTGTTGAATTTCAACGGATTTGACAATGACAAAACAATGAAAAAAATATTATAATATTGTTATAGAGGAAAACACTATTGTTGAAGATCAATTGTATGTTACTCTTTATATTCTAAGTCCAGTTAATATTTAAGTACTAAAATTAATCTCAAAATCATTTGAAGAAATTTCTACTTTTTTCAGAAATTTTACAAAAATCTCAAGAAATTTTGCAGATTTAGCTTTATTTTAAAAATATCTGCAGAATTTTGTAAGATATTCATAAAAGTATCTTCAGAATGAGCCAAATGCGTATAGATTTTCAACAGATTTTTGGGCCTGTAGTATTTCTCTAATTTATTCTCGCGCACGTGTTTCGTTTCTAATTATCACTCCATTGATGAAGGAAACGCTATTTTGAAAGAAAAGAATTTATACCAGCCGCATGGCAACAACAACTGCATAGCAACAAACGATGTTATCTTTACCTTTTCATTATACTTTTTCTTGATGCATTTTTTTTGTGAGTCTTGTGAAATGTATTATTAAATGTTTATGTGGTTGTTTTAAACGCGTTAATTATTCAATAATACGCAAACACCACTAAAATGGTGACCTATGGACTAACGCAAATTAAAAGAATCCCGTAATGAGTGAGTAATATTTCATTTTATTTAAAAAAAAAATGTCAGATGTTAACGCAGTTCGTATACCACCATATAACTTTAACGATGTTAGTTTGTGGTTCGCCATGTGTGAACATTCATTTGAATTAGCGAATCCTAAGCCAATAACAGAAAGTCGCACAAAATTTAATTATATTTCGGCTAATTTACCTCCAGATGCCGCATCTATTGTACGAGATTTAATTATCAAACCATCAGATATTACACCATATGAGGATTTAAAAACTGAATTAATTAAACGAACAAGCGATTCTTCACAATCTGAAATACGAAAATTATTGTTGGGGGAACAACTTGGTGATCGTAAACCTAGTGATCTTTTAAGAGTTATGCAAAGAAGAGCAGAATCCCACAATGTATCTGACGAATTGATGTTGGAATTATTTCTTTCGCATTTACCGTCATATGTACAAAGCATTTTAGCCGCTATTTCGCCATTGACACTTGATAAAGCATCCGAAGTTGCGGATCGAATATTAGAATATAATCCCACTGCAGTAAATGCTGTTTCAATAGAACCAAATATTAATTCTAAAATTTTAAATGAAATTAAAAAGCTTAATGATCGAATTAATCAGCTAGAGTTACGCAGGTCACGCAGCCCTTTTCGTCGACGTTCATTTGGAAGAAAACGTAGCGTTTCAAAAGATTCCAAAGGACAATGTTGGTACCACGAAAAATTTGGCGAAAATGCCAAGAAATGCTCTGAACATTGTTCATTTTCAAAAAACACAGACGGCGAGGTGTAACGGCGACTACCACCTTGCATAAAATATCTCGTCGCCTCTTTTTAAAAGATAAAAAGACAAACATAAATTATTTATGCGACACAGGTTCGGACATAAGCATTATTCCAGCATCATTTGCCCAGAAGAAAAAAACCCCTTTTATGACTCTTTCTGCAGCGAATACTTCAAAAATCAATGTATATGGAGAAAAGCTTCTGAAGCTTGATTTTAATCTACGAAAAACTTTTCGCTTCCCTTTTTTAATAGGTGACGTCAGCACTCCAATTATTGGTGCAGATTTCCTATACCATTTTAATCTAATTCCAGATCTTCGAAATAAAAAGCTGGTGGATAATGTTACAAATTTAGCCACTCCAGGTCATCTATATACAGCATCTGTTCATTCCATCAAAACGGTTTCGGGAAACAGTATTTATCATAAATTACTACTTCAATTTCCTGATATAACCCAACCTCCTCGTGCTGATCAACCAATAAAGCATTCTGTATACCACCACATAGAAACTACCGGATCTCCTGTACATGCCAAACCAAGAAGATTAGCTCCAGATAGATTAAAAATAGCCAAATCTGAATTTCAACAAATGCTTGATCTTGGTCACATACGGCCATCGAAAAGTAATTACGCCTCACCACTTCATATGGTTCAAAAAAAAGATACTACTGATTGGAGACCTGTCGGTGATTACAGAGCACTTAATGCACAAACAATAAAAGATAATTATACTATTCCAAATATTTTGGATTTTACTTCAAATCTTCACGGTACCAAAATATATTCCCATCTTGATCTCATAAAGGCTTATCATCAAATACCAATTCATCCAGATGATGTACATAAAAGTGCCATTATCAAACCCTTCGGTTTATTTGAAAGTACCAGAATGCAATTTGGACTTTGCAATGCAGCTGCTACATTTCAACGATTCATGGATCAAATTACACGAGATCTTCCATTTGTTTATGTATTTATTGATGACATCCTGATAGCATCTCGTACAGAAAAAGAAAATCTTGAGCATCTAAGAATAATATTTCAACGTTTACAAGAATACGGATTAAGCTTAAAACCTTCAAAATGCACTTTCGGCGTATCATCAATAGAATTTCTAGGTTTTAAGGTATCTGAATTTGGCATTGAGCCCCTACCAGATCGTGTAGATTGCATTTTAAAATTTCCCCAACCTACTACCCTTACACAATTAAGACGTTTCTTAGAGTTATTTAATTATTACCGTCGATGTATCCCAAAAGCTGCTCACATATTGGCTCCATTAAATAAATTTTTGGAAGGAATAAAAAATTCTAAAAAGTCTAAAAGACGCTCTGAAAACAATTCACATGACTCAATTCAATGGACAGAGGAGGCTGAACATGCTTTTAATGACGCCAAACAAGCTTTAGCTAATTCAACTCTCCTACGACATCCTATTCCTGGAGCAAAGTTAAGTCTTTGGGTTGATGCAAGCGACAAAGCCGTTGGCGGTTCTCTTATGCAGCTTAATGAAAAGCATTGGGAACCCATTGCCTTTTTATCAGTCAAGCTTTCAAAAAGTCAGCAAAAATGGTCTACATATGACAGAGAGCTACTGGCAATATATACATCAGTAAAGCGCTTTCGACACATGCTCGAAGGAAGGTGCTTTATCATATACACAGATCAAAAGCCTCTCATATACGCCTTCAAGCAAAATCCAGATAAATGTAGTCCTCGCCAATGGCGACATTTAGATTACATTTCTCAGTTTAGTACAGATATACGTCACGTAAGCGGCAACGACAACACGGTTGCTGATGCACTATCTCGAATTGAAGTAGATCAAATCTCCAGCTCATTTTTAGACTTTGAAGAGTTTGCAAAAGCTCAAGAAGATGATATAGATCTACGCAACTTGCAAAATGATAGCAAATCTTCTCTTGTATTTAAAAGCATGCCATCTCCAATGTCTGCCACAGAATTGATTTGTGATGTATCAACAGGTTCACCGAGGCCATTCGTACCAGCTACTTTTCGAAGAACGGTATTTGAACATTTCCATAATTTAGCTCATCCAGGAGTTACAACATCCTTAAATCTTATTGCATCACGATATGTATGGCCCAATATGCAGCAAAATGTAAAAGAATGGGTCAAAAGTTGTAGTGCCTGCCAACGATCAAAAATACACAGACACACCAAAACGCCTCTAGGTACTTTCGCATTACCCGATGCTAGATTTTCACACATTCACATAGATTTGATAGGTCCATTACCTCCATCAGATGGAAATGTATACTGTTTAACAATGATAGATCGATTTACAAGATGGCCAGAAGTAGTACCTTTAAAAGATATAACTGCAGAATCAGTTTGTCGTGCCATTTTTGATGGATGGATATCTAGATTCGGTTGTCCACTCATAATTACAACCGACCAAGGTAGACAATTTGAATCAAATCTGTTCAAAGAAATGACAAAATTTTTGGGTACAAATCGCATACGAACGACATCATTTCATCCTCAAGCAAATGGTTTAGTTGAGCGGTTTCACAGAGTATTAAAGAGCGCCTTAAAAGCTCACGAACATAATAAGTGGACCGAGAGTTTGCCTGCAGTTCTACTTGGGATAAGAGCTGCTGTAAAACCTGATATAAAAGTTTCAAGTGCTGAATTAGTTTATGGAATTCCACTCACACTACCGGCTGAAATGTGCTCAGAAATCCCATCTTTGGTATCCTGTGACAATAATTTCATTCAACAATTGAAAGAAAGAATGAATAGTTTAAAACCTACATTTACATCTACTCACGGGCATTCAAAAATTTTTGTTCATCCTAAATTGAAGGATTGCACGCATGTGTTTCTCCGATTAGATAAAATCCTCCCATCTTTATCTCAACCTTATTCTGGCCCTCATGAAGTTATATCAAGAAATGATAAGAACATAACCATCATTGTAAATGGAAAGAAAAGTTGTGTCTCACTTGACAGAGTTAAACCTGCATTTTTGTTCAATGATTTACCAAATAACGCAGATAATTTTGAAACTAAAAGTGTTCCAGCAGATAGCCAGCCAATAAAATCAGGACCACTAACTACCAGATCAGGTAGACAAGTAAGATTTCCTAAAAGACTAATAACCGAAATAAACTATATTTCATATAATTGACTTTCCTTCATAAATATATTGTATTATTTATATATGTATTATACTTCACATTGTTTTTTGTTGTATCGTTCCTTCGTCACTGGGGGGATACTCATGTAGTATTTCTCTAATTTATTCTCGCGCGCGTGTTTCGTTTCTAATTATCACTCCATTGATGAAGGAAACGCTATTTTGAAAGAAAAGAATTTATACCAGCCGCATGGCAACAACAACTGCATAGCAACAAACGATGTTATCTTTACCTTTTCATTATTCTTTTTCTTGATGCATTTTTTTTTGTGAGTCTTGTGAAATGTATTATTAAATGTTTATGTGGTTGTTTTAAACGCGTTAATTATTCAATAATACGCAAACACCACTAAAGGCCTATTACCTACAGATTTTCTGCTGATTTTTTTTTTTTTTTTTTTTTTTTTTTTTTTTTTTTTTTGTAGGGACAGTTAGCAATAATAGAAACTTTGACATTAGTAACTTTCACCAATGGAAAATAACGTCATAAACGTACTTTTTCATCCCTACAATTGAAAAAAAATAATCGAATCAAAATGGCTTTACTGAGTTTTTTATTTTGCCATGATAGGATAGGTTTAAAAACCCATGACTTCAAATTCAGTACTAGAGGAATGAAAAATTGCTGAAATTCATTTCAATACAATCACAGTGCCATCAAAAAAATATTGAAAGTCATTGAAAATTTTTTAAAGCCTTCTTTTTGAGCCACTATTAGAATAAAAAGAAAAAAAAAGGAGAATCTGAGTCATCTTAAGCTGCTAAGGCTACCATTTTACCTGATCAAAGGGTGATAAAAACTCTCATCCGCTTCTTCCATTTATACAGGAAAAAATAAAATAAAACATCTAAACGTTGAAATTGTAGTTTAAATGTCATTTTTTTATGACATTGTATATAGAGCAAAACAGTTTTACGAAAGAACATGTCCGTTTCCTCTTAAACATTACTACGTTATTTTCACTGCCAGAAGCATACCGCTTTCTCTGTGATTGAGTCCATTTACCATGTAAAGGAGAGGCAGGGCCATAGCTAGTAGTGAATAATGAGGCCGGGGGGGGGTATCATATTTTCTCTCTCTTTCCCTATGACGCTGAAAGATAAATTAGTGCATATTTACACTGTAGGTATTATGTTTCTTATTAAACTGTTGTAATAACTTCATTTTATGCTGAGAAAAGAATAGGATGATGAAAAATTCGAGTGTACAACGAGTGGAAAATTAAACATCATGTTAGCTTCATAGGTGCAAATAGAATGAGCAAGTGTTGAAACACTTATTTCAGTTACAATTTAGTATTTCTGCAAAACTGTAAAAGGTCCTCAAAACTAAATGAGAGTTTTGAACAGAATTTTATTTGGATTTTCGGAGCATAAGTTCACTTAGTGACCTTGGAATCTTTTCCGAGAGGGGGGGCAGTGCTCAAAACATTTTAGGAGGGGCTGAGCCGCCCATAGCATCCCCTTAGCTACGGCCCTGACGAGAGGGGGCTAATTAAGAGACTTTGGGTACTCTCTGTTATCTGAATGAAAATCAGTATCTGATGAAAATCTGTATCTGATGAAAATCTGTATCTGATGAAAATCTGTGTCTAATGAAAATCAGTATTCTCTGAAGAAAAATGTACATTTACAGTGATAAGCTCCAAAAAATTAGTTTTACTTATTATTTCACTAATAGATCTGCCTTAAGTGCTTCTTGACGCAAGAAGAATGTCAGAAATTTAATTATCCGGAAGACTGCTAGTTATGTGTCAGTTTGTCACCATAAAACGGTTGGTAGATTTGTCCAAGTCTTCTTATCTCTAACATATCTTGATTTGCAATGATTTTGCTCTTTTATTTACGCTTTTACTGGAACTAATAAGGAAATATATATTAACATCACAAATGATTTTCTCCTTTTTATTACAGCTGCATATTACAGTTGTGACCATGTCGTCTTTGTATATTAAAATTACACGGGGCTAAACCGCAGCTAAAGGGACACAACCTGGACCGTGACCCATAATCACCCAAAATGACCCACTAATTGAATTTTCCCGAATATGCGACACAACCCATTTTTTTTCTAGTGCCTGGAAACAGTATAATACAAAATTTTCTTGAAAATTTTTGGTACAATAGGTACAATAAATTTAACCCTGACCCACTGTGACCCATCGAATTTCCTTGAACATGCGACCTAGCCTAGCTGGCTTCTCGTGTCGTAAAACGTATAATGACGAAATTTAGTAAAAATCGTTTGAGGCGTTTTTTTTTTTTAAATAACATTAGCTTGACCCGCGATAATCCAAAAATAACTCCTAATTGAATTTTCTCGAACATGTGACTTAGCCCAATGGTCGTCACATAATCCAAAACTGCAAAATACAAAATTTAATCAGTTAGAGCTTTAAAAATATTTAAATGCAAACGAGATGTTTGAAAATAACGTATAGCGTTTTAATTTTCTAGTGTGACAGAGTACACTGTTAAAAATATCATGAAAGAAATATCTCTGTTCTTAAAGACTATCTATTTTTTGACCAATGAAAACACTGCATGAGAGCCTAAAGTGCATTCTTATTGGTCATAAAATAGATTGCCTTTAAAAACAGAGGTAATTTTTCATGATATTTTTAACAGTGTTAGCTCTTAATATACAGGCAGGGCCGTAGCTAAGGGGGTGCTATGGGCGGCTCAGCCCCCCGCTGAAATATTTTGAGCCCCCCCCCCCTAGAAAAAATTGCTAAGGTCACTCAATGAATTTCTGTTCCGAAAATTCAAATGAAATTATGTTCAAAAATTAATTTTTATAATTTTTAAGTTTATTAGGGACTTTTTTATAGTTTTGCAGAATTACTAAATTGTATCTAAAATAAGTGTTTCAACACTCCCTCATCCTATTTGTACATATGAAGTTAATGTGATGTTTAATTTTGCACCAGTTATATACTGAAAATTTTCATCATCCTATACTTTTCTTAGCATAAAATGAAGTTATTACGACAGTTTAATAAGAAACATAGTACCTACGATGTGAATATGCACTAATCTATCTTTTTGCGTCAAAGAAAGGGAGGAAAAAAATATGAACCCCCCCCTCTACAATCTCTTGAGCCCCCCCCCTGATGTTCACGTCTAGCTACGGCCCTGTATACAGGGTGGAGCATAAAGATCTCCCCATTTTAAGAGGCCAATAAAAATATATCGCACATTGAAAACAAATATTTTATGTGTGCATTTGGAAAGAATAATGTTTGTCAATGTATTAATTTCTACAATCTGCAATTTTTGCTATTAATTTTGAGGTTTTATTGCACAAAATATGATATCGTCTCATGCAGCAGCAAGTAACGTCTGCCTGTGGAGTTACCTGAAGGCTAAAGTTTACACACATAAACCCAAGTCCTGAAATGTTCGACGAACTGAAGGATACTATTCGATTTGAAATTGCAGCAAATCTTCCAGCAATGGTGGAAAAAATTATGCTGAATTTTCGGGATAGACTTCACAAGTGTATAGAGATCGAAGGAAAACATTTAGACGATATCATTCTTCGTACAACAAAGTCTCGAAATTAATAGCAAAAATTGCTACAGATTGTAAAAATTAATAAATGGCGAACATTATTCTTTCCGAATGTAAACATAAAATTTGTTTTCAATGTCTTATATATTTTTATTGTCCTCTTAAAAAGGAGATATCTTTATGCCCCACCATGTAAATGAGCATGGATTAATAAATTCAATACTTACATATTAATATTTATTACTGCTTTGAAATTGTATAATTTCAATATAATATCAAAAAATGCGTTTTCTTTACAACGTTAGCAGAAAGAAAAAACTGGATTATTTTCAAAATTTTTATTTAAAAAACTGACAATAGAAGATAACATTTACAAACAATTGAGACTAACAATAATTTAGGAAATCCACAATTACTTCATTAAAGCATATAAGATTAACAAGCAATGGTAGCGATGTAAGCTGGGCAGTCCATCAAGAATTTGGATTGGGCATAGGAAAAATTTCGAACTCAAAGTTTTAAAGATGTATTTTATTTCATTCAGTTGTCTGCTGATTATTGAGGATAAACTCTTCAATTTTTTACCACATAGTCATCTTAAGTATCTGTAAAAAAAGTGAAAAATGTTACAGAAAAAAATTCATCAGTAAACTTAGAGCAAATAAAATTGTTTCAATAAACTATGCTTTTATTTATAAATGTAATACGATCTATCGTTTAGTCTCCGAATAAATAAGGCATTTCTAAACAAAATAGAACAAACTTTCAGGCGTTTTTATAATAAGCATTAGGACACAAAATTTTTATACAGGAAATAAAGCTCAGTATTATATTTCACAACTCTTACACTTAGACAATCACATTGTTAACTGTATTACATTTACAAAGTAAAATACAGGGTTATTACAAATGAATCATCGGATTTTCATACGTTATTACATACGAACTAGGAAACGTATATGTTTCTATGACTGTATCTGGTTGCCATGGTTGCTGCGCAAACGTCATATTCAAAATGATGACTGGACAGCAGAAAGCGTTTTATGTACTAGAATTTTCAAAGTGTAAATCACTTATAACCATTCTGAGAACATTCCAGAAGACATACCATTACAATCTAATAAAGCATTCTGCACTGGTCTCGACAGTTACAAAAAAAAAAAAAAAAAAAAAAAAAAAAAAAAAAAAAAAAAACGGTTGTTTATGTAAGAACCAAGCTCCGGCAGACCAAGCGTTACTGAAGAAACAGTGAAGACGAGAGAGTTTTATCCGTAGTCCAAAGAAATTGAACTGACGACGAATTGAAATTGAAAGACTGCATTCAGGACCAGGGACGTCAATCTTGTATATTTTCGGTTTATTTTCATGTATAACTCATTGTTGTAACCCAACTATATTCTGAAATAAACGCTTCGGAAACATGATGATTCTTTTGTAATAACCCTGTATTTTCGTGAATTCGACAGAATATTGTGTTGTGCTGACACCTGCACATTTTAAATGGAAACACAAATATAAGAGGCTGCAATCCACTTATTCAGTTAAAAATACAGTCCATGTCACTCCACTCTGAGCTTGGACTTTCGTTTGTCACTTTCAAAATAATAAAGGTACTGTAACGATATTTTCAACAGGCAAACTTTGATTTCTGTGAAATATAATGACATGGAAGTGCTGGAAATTACCACCATTCCTATCTAAACAACACTGTGTTAGACATTCCATTATTGATAATACGGATGTCTGTACAAATGCCATTTCACCAGCCTAAATTCAGTCACTTCCAATGATGCCATTGCACCTCAAACAAGCAAAGTTAAGATGATGAAAATCTCGTTAAAATATCTTCATATATTGTTAAAGTTGTAAACGAAAATTCGTTTTCAGCTTGTAAGTAACATATCCTGCGTTTTTAATTCAAGGAATGCTTTGTATTTTTGAAGGATTAAACAGAATGTAATGCTGGTTTAATGTAGAATGTTTCTTAACCACATTATCCCAGAAAATTTGTTCCAAGATTTTAAAAAGAATCTGCATGTTTACATTCTCTGTAAACAATCATCCACTCCAGTCACTGCTCTCCAGTGCATTTAAAAACTTCTTTGCTTGATAAAAAAATAAAAAACAGAACGAAAGGATTTTTTTTTTTAAATAGATATAGTAAATAGATTGTATTTATACTAAATAGATTTTATTATTGCTGAATAAATTATGTTATTAATTAATTAATTAGTTAATTAATTTATTTTACTTTAATCCTTTCCGACAAACACTAAATGACTCTAAAATTTTCTTTTTAATTCTTTCAAAATTTCCCTTTTATTACATAATATTTGAAAAACATAACAATCAAAACGAGTTCAGAATGGAATGACACTTTCACCTTCCGTTAAAATAACTAAAATTAATCAGATGTGGCAAGATAAGCATAATAAGAGCAATAATATAATAAAACATAATTCAGGGGGTTATTTTTTATCGTTTATTATTTTTATAGATTGCAATTTTTTCTATTGATATTTTTTTTCTTTCTTTTATTATATTTTATTTATTAATCTATCAATTTATTTATATTGTTTACTATTTTTAACAATGTTACGCATTAAATAATTTTAAATTACTGTTTTGAATATGATTGTCAACGATAAATAAGTTTGCCAGTTGACAATCTTATTTTGCGATTTATCTCGTGACCCGGATACTAACGGAAATATCGCAAATGGGCATAAAATATAAATAACTAAACGAGTTAAACGTTTTTGTCAAGAAAGATAAAAATACATGCAAATAAGATACAAAATCCTGCCACGATCGTAAGGAATTCTTGATTTCTCTATCAGGACATATATAAGGTTTTCGTTAAAGGAGTGTCAAAAGATAAAAATTGCCAAAAGTGACCAAAACAATTTTTTTTTCAGTTTTAAAGGGCTCTCATTTCCTATCTCCTACGTTTCTGTGCCCTCTGCTCCTTTAAAGGCATCATATTTACCCTTATATTCTTGTAACCGAAAAAAAAAAATCTTTTTTCTAGTTTCTTAAAGTTATCTTTTTTTCTGATATTATGCATGTGAATAGAACTTGGTACGAAATTTATGTATACCTACAATAGGTATGAGTTTTAGTTTTAGTCACTTCAGCATAATTTAAGAAAACGAAAAGTTTTCAGATAGAAAGGGGACCCCCCTAATAATGTTTGCCCCAGGGCCCCCCCCCCCTCCCGTTGTCTAAGTCAGGCCCTGTTTACCATGAACTTTGCTAGTATGATCAGTATCCCTGATCAAGATCAATCCCAAGAAAGGAAAACCACTTATTTTGCCCATGTCAGATGGCTGCATCCGACAAAAAACTAGAATTTGTTCTTCGGGGAAAAAAATAATAATAAAATAAAATAAAAATTGATCACGTGTTTAAGGCAAAATTTACTTTCATTTTTTTTACAGAATACTTAAAAGTATTAATATAAAAAAAAGTTGCAGAGTGTTAGGCAGATAAAATTAATTTAAGCCCATTTAGTGGCAAAATGTAGCTATACAGTATTTAAAAATCTTAGTTGGTTTTTGAAATATTGTATTGCATAGGATAAACGCCATAAAATATAACATTTTAACTGAAAATTTGTTAATCAATTTGTTTTTATTATTTTTCCCATTATCAGACTAATATATAGATTTCGAATATATTTTTAATTTTAAAAAATCTTGCGGTGAAGGGTTGAATGATTAATTTATAAAAACGTATTTAAAACTGCAATTAAAAAATGATAAATATGACTTACGTCCTCAATTTTCTTGGTGTCAATAGGAACTCCCATACCGGCCTGGTTTTTGACATCATTGAGCATATTTCCTTTGGCGTCCGCATATCCAGTCACACCGGTGTAATCCCTGAATGATACAAAGTTATTATAAATGAAACATCAAATATATAAAATGGGCAAAATACGTAAAATTTTTTTTAATTCATAACAGCTGGAAAAATAACCGAAATAAAAAACGATTTGCAGGTTTAGCATCTTTATAAGTCACCATGGTTCCTAAAATTTTCGTACTTTTCTACCACAATTTTTAAACGGTAATATTTATTGTATAATTCTATTGTAGATGTTAAACGGACTTTCTATGAAGATTCTTGATTTAAAATACTGGTAGCAGCGTGTGAAAATTTTAGAAACGGTGCGAGTCCTGGGTCACGGAAGTTTTTTTTAAAACAGCGATGGAGAATAACTCAAAAAAATCCGCCAGATGACGCTGGAGGCGTTTGACTACGGTGGGAATATGCACATATGA
>CAXHSM010000774.1:0-25000 GCA_964019185.1 Maratus speculifer
TGGGAAAAAAAAAACTTGACAGAGAAATTTCAGGTTTTCATAATTCAGTAAAATACAAGATAATACATCAATATTTATTCAATTTATAAATTCGTCGGCATTCCATAGTTTTATTTAGTCAGTTTTAAATAAAACCGTCTGACACCTATGAATTTGTTAATTCAATATTCACAGAATGTTGATTAATGCATAATCAAATCGTCGAATTAAACTGATATATTCTAAAATTCGAATAATCAGATAATGTATTTAAACTATTTATGTATTAAAATTTGGATCTGAAACCTCAATAAATCTTTACCCTTTTAAATAAACTAATTCAAGCGGTAGTCAAAGACTTCGTTTAATCTGGTGTAATATTCTGAACTAGCTCTCCTGCCAGCGCCGAAATAATATTCTTAAATGAACCTGAAATTTGTATCGTAGTTCCGTATAGGAAAGAGAAAGGAGGGATGTGTAAATTACCTAGGCACGACTGTTGTTCAGTTGGAAAGTTATATAAAGTCACAGGTTTTGAATTTCAATTGCCTCACGCTTTAAAATCTTTTATTCGATATTAATTGATGAATTCAATTGAACTGGAATTACATTTTCAGTATTTTAAATTTTTTACTGTCATCGTTAAACGAAAAGTAATCACAAATGCATCATAAACTGTAATACTGAAAAAAAAAATTGCAAGCAAATACTACTGTAAAGGTTTTTTTTTTTTTTCTACAAATTTATTTTCTAATAAATCGTGCAATAAGCTAAGAAAAAAACAGGTTTTAGCCCGCCTCCCCGGCCCTGCATAAGAATTATTACCATAACTATTACCATAATCTTTGTAAGGCTATAAGTTTGTATCACTCTATATCTTTAGACAGTTTTTTTTTTATTTCTTTAAAATTGGCAAAAAAAAGGGGAATATATATATATATATCAGGGTTGGGTTTCTTCCGGAAGAAATCTGTTTCTTCCAGGACAGTGGAAGAAACTGGGAAAAACGGGAAAAATCTGTAAGAAATGAAAAAAAACTGGAAGAAATGGAAGAAACGATCAGAAACCAAAACAAATGCAAACAACCAATGCAGAAAGTTGAAGTACATTAACTATGTAAAAGAATTTAAGTATAATTACATGAAATCTAAATTGGAAAATTTAATTATTATTAAAAATATCATTTTTGTTAAGTTATCTGTTTAATGACAAACTTCAGGTTCAACAGACATTTTCATGTGATGAATTTTTCATACTCTAGAAGTAAAGCGATTTTTTTTAAAATTATTATTATTAATTGCTCCATTTGTATAAAAATACAAAATAAATAAATAAATAAATAAATAAATAAATAAAATAAAAATAAACCTATCTACAAATTGTTTATTTTTCATATAAAAATATATTATTTTCATATAAAAATATATTTTATTAAAGTGCATTATTTTAAAGCATAGGTTCCCAACCTTATCTGGACCACCGCCCCCTTTACAAGAGAAAAAAATGCCAACGCCCCCCTCTTTCAAAATAGTTAATTATACAAAATGTAAAAATATTGTTGCACTTTATCAACATTTTATCTGTATATCTATCTATTAAGAATCACAAAATAGACGTTAATTAAAACGACCATCAAATGTAGTAAAAAAAAATGTTTATTAAAAACTGAAAACTAAACTCAAAACCAATATATATATTTTTTAAATACCGAAATGGTTGAGGCTGACGGAGTTTTAGCAATTTGTTCAATGTCAGATTCCAATTTCTTTAACATCAGTCACAAATTGTCAGTTCAATGATGTGTGTTCCTTTTCTTATACAACTAGGGGGGGCCTCCGCCCCCCCTGCTCGCTACGCTCGCCAACCCCCCGCGATCCCGTCTGGAATCACTTCGCCATTCCAAGTTGTAGGCTACCCCTACTTGCTGCGCTCGCCAATACCCCATGGTATGAATAAGCAGTTGCAGACCTTTCAAATGATGTGTCACACGACTGGTGTTGTAAAAAAATTAAAAATGTGCTCCCCCTGGGGGGCAGAGGGGAGGGGTGACACACAAGACATCCATAATATGAATAAGCAGTTGC
Organism: Maratus speculifer; assembly: GCA_964019185.1. Classification (NCBI taxonomy): domain Eukaryota; kingdom Metazoa; phylum Arthropoda; class Arachnida; order Araneae; family Salticidae; genus Maratus; species Maratus speculifer. Next base: position 2,064 of record CAXHSM010000774.1, read on the forward strand.
AGATCTTTCAAATGATGTGTCACACAACTGGTGTTGTAGAGAAATTTAAAATGTGCCTTCTGGGGGGAGTAGAGTGTGGGGGTGACACAGAAGGCATCCATAATATGAATAAGCAGTTGCAGACCTCTCAAATGATGTGTCACACGACTGGTGTTGTAAAGAAGTTAAACATTTGGTGAAATATTACAGTTATCGCCAAGTTGGCGACAAACTTGGCGATTGCTGGCGATGGGAAACTTTCCCTCTTTATGGTAACCCATACGGCGATGCATAGACGGAGCCCTTTCCTGATTGGTCTATTCGACTCATGGAAGGAGTGGTCCGCCCGGATTCGTTAGTTCCGGAAATCTTACACATCAGCATCATGCTAGGAGTCATTCCTTTTAAGGCTAGTTTTTTTTTACTATAGAAGGATAAATTAGCTACTGCACGGAACCCACTCTGAGCTAAATCTGATGAAGGAAAAGCAATTAAAATTTTATGTAGTCTCGCTTACAATCCAGATTAGAGACCTGCATTGTCTTTTTTAATTAGAACTCTTAGTATCCATTTTTGAATTTTACTTTTAGTTATTGTTTGCTGCGAGTTCCACGATTTCCTCGTCTAAATATGATGATACTGCTATATCTGCATTTGCGGAGTAAATATTCCTGTTTTCACTAACTGCGAATAATGTGTCAAAGTGGCTGTATTCTCATTTACTTAGATTTGTTTGAACAAAAAAAGTTTACCCATAGAAGCAACTGTGAGGTTTTTTGTTTTAATTAAATTTAACTCATCATCTTGCAATCTGATGCCTTATTAAACATATTTAGCGAATGTTTAAATTGATTTAATTAAAGATTATAAACAGATCTGTCAAATAATCGATGTCATCTCTTTAATGTAATCAGGTTTCAAAGTATTTTTACACCACTTTTTTCAATTAAGTATAATACAGAATAAAATATATTGAAAAACGATTCAGACAAATACTTTTTCAAAGAAAACGAACTTCTGTATGCAGCAGCAAGCAACTGTAATCATTTGCAAGTCTGCCGCAAAAGGATAGTGGCAACTGCACTACAAATGAAACAATTGTTTCACTTTGTTGTGAAATGATTTTCACTATAAAGTTGGCTAAATATCTTGTCATTCAATAAATTGCTTCTATTAGCATTGACTACTGTCAAAATGAAATGAAGCGACTTATACAGGTGTTCATTCAACAATTTTGAAACCAAATGCTGTTGATGTGTAACAGATTGTACAGAGAATACATTTAGTACTGCTTGTTTCAAATGTGTTAATGAAATCCTTATGATGGCCTGTCGTTGCTGGGGCAACATCAGTAGCAAGATATTATGAAAAGAAATTTCTCTTGGACTAATTTCATGGTATTAAATATCGATTCTCTCTTCGTATTAGTTTCCAAATTTTTTAGCAAATAATAACTCTTGACATTTTTTTTCTTTTATGAGCTTTAGTTATTTGGTAACGCTGACCATCGAGTTGAATGGAAAATTTGCATGTGTTTAAGTAACAGTATGATGCTATTTCAATGCCTTTAGCCATTTATACTTCTTTGTAGCGAATTATTACTCAGTATTTTTTTCTTATGATATCTGGCAGTTTCTTATGATGAAGAACATTTTTTTTATCTCTCTGACTGCCGGCAAGATTTCGTCATTTGTGTGCGGTTTTCATACTTTTCCGATTGACAATATATTATTATATGAGGCTCGTAGTCCGTCATTTTATTTAGAAGCAACATAAAAGGTTTGATATAATTGACAGTTCTAAATTTTTCTTTTCTAGTCTTTGAAAAATAGGACATATCTTTTCTAGAGCTGCCAATCCGCTCCGGCTTTTTCGATACCAATATTTTAATTCAGAAAATGTTTTTTATTTAATTTTAACATTTGGGAAATATAAAATAACCATATTTTCACTAAGATAATAATGGTGTAATAAAAGCTGGAGACTTGACAGCTCTGCCTTTTCTATCAGCACGTATTTATTCAAATGCTTTTATAGCTTAGAAGGCTTTATTGCTTTATTTGAAAAAAACATTTTTTGACAAATTAAGCACACAGATAACGAGTGATTTGTAGGAGAGTGCGTAGATCCATATTTCAAATACTCAATATTGTATTGCGACCACTTTTTCTTTGATTAAGATATTTTTAAATAAAGTTTTCCCTATTTAAGTTAAAATAAATTTAAATTTGAACAAATTTATGGATATAAAATTTTTTATCACTTTCACTTAAAAAAAAAATCAGTTGATTCAAATCACATGTTTGTTTAAAAATCTCTGTTCAGACATATGTAGCCATATTTCAGATTTCTTTAAATACAGGTTAATAAAAAAAGAATTATGTTTAAAATTTTCATACAAAAAATTATCGCGAATTTTGTACTCTACAATTTTTGAATTCATAATGATTTTTAATGTGAGTCATAGTGATTTTTCGTGTTCCGATGTGATATTTTGACATTCATGAAAGAACTGCAGCTACAATGTTTTTAGTCTGATATAATAAAATTTTGTTTTTCGCGATTTTAGCCTTTTTTCGTCTTCCACGGCGATTTTGTTTACCGTAGTAAAATAAATTTAACCCTCAGATCTAGCTTCGCCTGCATAGATTTACATTTAAATTTGCAATTAAGGTTTTCGTCACGGACCGGCAATGCAGAGGAGATCAACTATTTTCATATACTGACGAAAAAAAAAAAAAAAAAATCCCAGCACCAATAAAGACTTGTGCTAGCTAAAAGAAATTTTATAAGCGTGTTTATACATTTGAAAGATAACATCGATTCAAATTTCACGCTTCGTGCATAAGTGTGACGCTAGTAGCGCCACTCACAACTTTCAAGTCATGTTTGCTTTAAATGCGTACTGTAACGTCCGTGAGCATTATTTATCTTCGAAATTTGAGGAATTGTGTTGAGGCTGACCAAGAATGCCTGTAAGAAGACAAAGAAGCCATTGTTATCAGCTCACCGAGTTGGAAAGAGGTCGTATAATAGGGCTACGAGAATGAGCATTTTCTTTCCGCGATATTGCAGAAAGACTTGGCCGGAATGTATCCAATGTGCATGATTGTTGGGAGCAGTGGTCAAGAGATGATACTGCGTCAAAAAGAACGGGTTTCGGGTGACCACATGGTACTTCTGAGAGGAAGGACCGGCGTATGGCTGTGGCGCATCATACTCTGTCTGCGGCAAAAATTCGAACTGCATTTGATACCACAGTGACTCAAAAAACTATTAGAAGTCGGTTTTTTCACGAGCAGTTCCGAGCAAGACACCCTGTAGTATACAATTCACTGACTCCAAGTCATTGCCATTTGCGACGCCAGTGGGGTCAAGCCAGAGCTCATTGAATGAGAGAGTAGAGATCTATTGCATTTTCTGATGAAAGCCAGTTCTGTCTTTGTGCCAGTGATGGTCATGTGCTGGTCAGAAGGTCACCAGGGGAACGTCTACGACCAAACTGTCTGCGGACGAGACACTCTGGACCTACACCTGGAGTTATGGTCTGGGCAGCAATTTCCTATGACAGCAGAAGCACATTTGTGGTTATCCTAAACACACTGACTGCAAATATGTACATCAGTCTGGTAATTCAACCTGTAATGCTGCCATTCAAGAACGGCATTCAAGGGGGAGTTTTCCAACAAGATAGCGCTCGCCCTCATGTCGCTGTTCTAACGCAACATGCTCTACAGAATGTTGAAATATTACCTTGGCCAGCGAGATCACCAGATCTGTCTCCCATTGAGCACGTATGAGATATCATTGGATTAGAACTCCGGTGTCATCCCCAGCCAGCACTGACCATCACAGTATTGGCAAGGCAAGTACAACAAGCATGGAATTCCGTACCACAAAGTGACATTCGGTACCTGTATGACACAATGCATGCACGTATGCAGGATTGCATTCAAAATTCTGGAGGTTATAGCGACTATTAATGTAACAGCATTTCACATTTGAAATGCATTTTATTGAGCTTAAATTAACATGTGATCTCGAAAATCGAACCAAATAAGCATGTTAACTAGACAAATGCACAGTCTAAATTTCATTACTCTGCAATAAGTTTTCTTTAATGTGTTGAGATTTTTTACCCGCCAGTTTATAATTCCTATATAATCAAGTAAGCCATGACCGCCCCCCTTGACTGTCCTAACGCCCCCCGTTTTTCTCCAGACCGCTACAGCCCCCCTGGAAGGCTCCAGCGCCCACTGGGGGGCGGTACCGCCCCCGTTGGGAACCTATGTTTTAAAGTGTGCAACCCAGTAAATAAATAAATTTGTAATTATTTATACTAAAATCTAGCATGAATATCTCAATGCTGATTTTAAAAGATTAGTATTCTAAAAATATTTGTGGGTATGTCGAAATGCTTTTAAACTATTCTGAAATGTGGGACTTGGGGGGGAAAATATTTTTTTGCTTTTATCATATTTAAGTTGAGAAATTGAATGCAGCATCATATTGCTAAAAAATCTTTTTGCTATACTCTGTTGCATTGAATTGAGAAAAATAAGGATTTTAATGATGTTTTTTGTATTACTGAGGACAAGTCGGAATAGGTTTCCAAGGCTAAATCCAAAATTAGGTGACCTTCCTACTTTTGGCCAAAAACGATAACATAAAAAACAGTGATTAAATTGTATATTTTAAAATAATTAATACATACCTAAATGTACATAATTGTAAATTAATTATGTGTATAGCATTTATTAATTATGTATAACTGTTAATTATCCAAAAACTTTATTTTCATATACAATAATATGCAATTGATTCATCTATGACACAGAAAGATTTTCTAATTATACGAATTTCCTTTAATTAAAAAATATTTTAGTTTTAGATATACACACCTGATTTTTCTTCTATATTGATTTTTGTAAATTATCATTTGTTATTTTAGATTTTTTTCGAAAAATATTTGAAATACTAATGCAGTTTAAACTAAAAATTTTCTATGAGATGATTGATAATTCATGACTGATAATTATAAACAATGAAGTTCATTGCAATGCATTCCTTTGAGCCGATACAGTTCAAATCAATGACAAATGTTGAAAATATCCGAAAAAAGAGATAAGATAGAATAACTCAGTGTTTCGGTCCGGCCGATTTTTATCCCATGTTTTTTGGCAAAACTAAGATTTTGGGCCGAAAACGAAACCGTATTTCTTGTCGATCTCTACTTAATACAGTAATTATTATGCATTACTTACATTAATAAAATTGATGTACAGTAAAAGTTTTTATTTAAACGGGTTTCATTCTACCATTAGTAAACAATCTTTACTACTTACTACTAGTTTCAGAAATTTAATTAATTAAAAAATATGTTAATTAAATTGAAATGGATAACATTTAATTGATTTTGTGTATTTTGGATAACATTTCTTTTCATTTAGCCAATGGTTGAAGATCTCCAGATAGGTGTTGTGTGTTATCTTGGCTAAAAAACTGATGGTAATTATTAATTTACCATATATACTTAATTAAATTTGTTTTGGTCTAGGGAAATTAATTTATATAAGATTATAGGAAGAAGGTATTTATTATATATTACAAAATTGAGAATTTTTGGGTAAATTCTTAAAGAAAAACAGTTTCTTCCATTTCTTCCACTTGGAAGAAACTTGCAATTTTTTCCGGCCGGTTTTTTCCATTGTTTTATACTCTGTTTTTTCCACTGTGGAAGAAACTTGCCAACCCTGATATATATTATTATTATTAATATTATTATTAAATCAATTGGACAACGCAAAATGTAGTTTTTAATTATTTATTATTATTATTCTATTCATTTATCAATTCATTTACTTGTAGTTCTTTTAAATATCTTAAATGTATTAAAGAACAACATTTACTGCATAGATTTATTTATTTATTTCCTTATTAATTTACAAATGCGTAGCTTTTTTTTTCTAGGAGCCCATAAAAGAAGAATGAAACTATTGAAATTGCAAAACTGTATTACATCTATTTTAATTCAAATTTCAACTTTTTCCTACCGAGTTACGAACCAGAGACCTTTATAGGAAACCATTGTGTTAAACGAGTAAGCTACAATTTTTGCGAAGAAATCAGTAAATTAATGTTTCCTGTGCATGTATGCATAAATTGTTTCCTTTCTTTTTCCTTTCTTTTTTCTTTCTTTTTTCTTTCTTTTTTTATTTTTCTTTCTTTTTTTTGTGTATGCGTCAGTTTCATTGCCATAACAAAATAGATAGTTATTGTTGGTCGGATTCTCTGACATTTTAATGGATCGCAAATATAACTAAAACCAAGCTTTTGTTTTTCTAATTTCATAAGAAAATATGCATATTTAAGACAGAAAACGTTTAACTGAGGTCGAGAGAAACCGCATCGAAATTCCTCGGTTTCTAATTTATTTGTCAATGTTTTCACGCATTTTATTTTGTAAAAATAAATTTTATTCGTCAAAACATTTTGAAATTTTTATAGGTGATAAAAATCTGGTATTTGGAGATGTTCTAAAAAGAATGTGTTAAAATACTAACGTTTAGTTACTTTTAGCATAGAAAAAGTATCTTCTCCATGAGCCGCGAAGTGATTTGTGTTTGACGGTGTAATTAAAAGGGTTAAAGTTCAAATTTTTTAAAACCAATTGCTCCATCGATTTGAAGAAGATTTCAGCTTTATAAGTATAGTTTTAGTTTGTTAGAACCTTTAAAATTTCGTCCTAAAGGAGCGTTGCAATATGGGGAAAAACTACCCTTTTTGAAAATTTTCTTTCTGCGACATTTTTAAAAATTTATTGCACCGTTTAGACATAAAAATCCAGTTTTTTGGAATAGGTCTCTTTCAATTTTAACTGTACTGAACAATTTGGTCGTCAGTTTGGATTAAAAAAAAAAAAAAACAACAAGAATAACAAAAATAGAGTCGAAAATCTCTCTTCGCTAGGATATGATGCTATAATAAATTTGTACGTAATGAACACGCATTTCCTCGATCGGAAATTAAATAAATCCCTTTTTGATGAGAGTGAGTTTCGGTTGTTAATTAATAACTCAAATAATTCTAAGAATTTAAAAATTCTGAGGCTTAGATACATTAGAAACAAAAATTTTGAGCCTCGTACGTGCCTAGATTTCGCTAACCATCGCATACACATACACACACAAACAGAGCGATTTGTTCTTTTATTAGACTATGGTTCAAGCAAATACTATTTCCCATTTTTCGTTTACATGTATTATTTCAAAATGACTTTATAGTGAAGAAGAGCCTTTCCTCGAAACGATCTTTGAGCTCTTTTCCTTATTTTTAATACTTCCCAAAAAAAGCTAAATGTGTTTCTGATTTCAGTTTGCCATTATATCCACCGGTGCTCTAACTCCGAGTACATATAGCCCGATTGACGTGAAATTCATGGATGTTATTGGGCACATCTGCTATTAAAAAAGAAGTGCATAGCTTTTATGGTTCATTTACTGAGTCACTCAAAAAAGGTAATTCCGTTATATGACGGTCTATAATGCAGGGTTGATGGGAAGTGGGTTGCGGTGTATTTTAGTGATTTTACACTAGTTTAAACATACTTAAGGTCTACGCAGATAGCACTAACTTCTTGCGCTATCTTTGATCTTTCGTTTCGGCGATTTGATCTAAAAGTGCACTTTCAGTGCACTGAATCCGAACTTCAAGAGAGAAATCGAAGGCGAAGTCAGTTGACAGCTTTACGACTGTAGATGTGGGGAGATAAAAGTTCCCCTTCCTTTGTAAATTTGGGAGGGTCAGCCCCTCAAAAATCATTTAAAGAGATTTTACCCTTGTTTCGTTCGGTCAACAAAGATTGATTGATTGCTCTTTTAGTGTAATAAAAACTAGTGCTGTTCGCTCCGAGCCTTAAATTTATGCGTATCATTGAGATGTAGTATTTTATGTCACTTACTGAAGAACACAGTATATAGAGAATATCATTCATTTACAGAGATACACAAAAGAATTTGACCAGAAAATGAATAATTGAACACAACAACAACAATTGCTGGATTTGCGTTTTCAGTTGTGGTACGCGTTGTTAAAGTGAACTACTATTTTAAATATAACTTTATATGGATAATTTCTCTAGATCATACACAGAGCTACACCAAAGTTCTCAAGTACATTTCTAATTATTCACGGAAATTGCTGAAAGGAAATTTTCAACTATGTTATTCATTGCAATGAAATAACGTTTAGCATATTATGTAACATTATAAATACATGTAACATAAAGTATATATTATTTCTGTTTTGCTAATATCCCATGTTTAGTTAATAATTTATAATAAAAAATTCTAAACCTCGCATTCCTTTCAACATTAGACTTTATGAAGAATTCCTTAGATTCTTTTCCACAAAATATTAAACAGTTTGATTATGCACGTATAAAAACATTTCATATTTATTTACTTAGAAGGTGTCACAAATAAAAATTAAATTAAAGAGTTGACATGTTTCGGTTCATTAATAAGAACCGTATTCATAACATATAAAATCAGTAGAAAATTAAATGACACTGGATATAAATATAATTTAAAAATCAAAACAAAACATTGCGCCCGCTATGATCGTGAATATAGCCATTGCCAACGCGGCATATAAATATAATAAATTTTTACCATATATTAAAATTAAAAAGTATAAAATTAAAATTAAAAAAGTAGAAAAACTAAATGACTCTGGATATAAAGGTAATTTAAAACCCCCAAAACATAAAATATTGCGCCCTCTATGCGTCTGCAAAAATAAAACTCTGAGGGATTGTTATATGACGTGTTTGTCATAAAACTATCCGATAGATCGACATATATTTCCTATTAATAAAATCCTCGAGTATAGTGATGATAAAAAGAAAAATTCAGATGGGGTTATTAATGATTCGAAATTGTTTTTATACATTTTATACAGTATATGAGAGGCATAGGAAATAATTCACAGGATAATATTTTTGGTGCATCAGAAACGTTTAGCAGTTAAAAAATGGTTAAAAAAAATCAGAATAGATTTTTTGTTTATAGTTCAAAGTTAAATTTTCAAAGACATCTGGAGTCTATGTATCCATATATATGTTTAAGATAAACATTTATTTTTGGTAAGAAGACGAATAAAGTTTATCATTGTTATTGGTGCTTATCCTCCTTAGTCTTGATGTCACCTATAGGAGGCACTAAAGACCCTTTAAATTAATTTAAATTCTTCTAGAATTGTTAAAATTACTTTTAGACTTTTAAATAAATGCGTGAGTATCATAAGCATAGATATATTGACTGATACATCTTTGGAAATGTTTTATAGTAGTTTTAAACTGGTTTTTATAGTCCTTCGTAATATTTGTCTCAGGACATAAGAGATTATTCTAAATAATGGAATAATTAGAAAATTTTCTATAATTATTATTGTTATTAGAACGATATGTATACCGTAACTAGAAAAATATTTCTAGCCAGGAAAAAGGTCGGAAGGGGGTGTTAGTTTTTTATTTAATTAAATGTATTCAGTACAGTGAATATAGTGTTAACTGTGATATACATGCTATTACTGATTTTAGTACAGCGTATTTAATGCAGGAGAAATTCCTTAAAAAATAAATAATCGAAAAGAATAAGGGCAAATAAGGTCCATTTTTCGACCTCTAAGCCTTACCAAATACTATTACTTATATTAGAAAAGATATGTCTATGAGTAACAGTGACGTCATATCTACTAGGAAAACTATCTAAGCTGCCATTTTACCCAAATTCAATTTTTCTAAACATCAGATAATTTAAATTTTTATACCAATTAATAAAAGGGGAGGGGGAGAAATGTTCTTTTAAGTGCAATTTGGATGAAAACTATGTTTCAGTTTATTGATTTTTCGGATTTTTTAAAAATCTATCCCTGCAAGATCTAGTAGCCCAATTACTGTAGATCAGCGGTTCCCTAACTTTCGGGCTCTCGGAGCCCTTTTTGGTAAAAAAATTTAATTCGGAGCCCCTGAACCCTACTAAACTTTGTGGTTTACAAATTAATGTTTTTTATGCCTATGGAGCAAATATGGAGCAAGCTTATGTTGAATAAAAATTCGAGCCAGTAATTTTTAACATTGGACCAAATTTCTCAATTTTGCTTTTTTCTGATACAGAAATTCTGAATTCAGTATGAATTTCCAATATGAACTCGGAATTAAAAATCGAAATGGTAACCATGTTTGGATTATATATTACATTGGGGCTTACATAAAACTATTACTCCCTCTGTCCCAAATTAGTTGCAATATTTAGGTTGAAAATTTTGTCCCAAATTAGTTGCTACATTTCAAGCAGGTAGAGTCATAAATAATTTCTGATGCAGTTTAGTAAATCAACACCAGTAAAATTATACTAGAATTATTATAACTATTTATGCTAGGTCTCAGACGCAATGTTAACTTGAATATATGAGTAAAAGGAAAAGAAACGATTATTTAGAAAATTCTTTGAAGAAAGAAATCAATAATACTGAGCGCAACACTGTACTGGAATGTTTGAAACGGTATTTGAAAAATTTTAAACTAAGCTCTAATGTCATAAATGCTGCAGTTATTAAATTCAATGTACATCATAATGTTTATCATCCTATCCCGTTTGCAGAAGCAGGCAAAGACATCAAAAATAAAAGGTGAGGAAATTTACGTTGTAAGTTTACAACAAATTGTAAATGCGGACGAAAAAAATGCCTCTGAGCAAAATCAAATATGTCCCAATAAAACGAAGACAATCACTGCGAAGATTATCATATGCTGTTATAATTCGTAAATAAAAGTTATACAGGATTCTCAAGGTGGAAAAAAATTGGAGCGTATTTTATTCATAACCAAGCAAAGTATAATAGAAAAAAATAAGTTCGACAGAATTCTATTTTGTTTGCAGCTTGTTCATGCTAAAAAATACTTTTTAGAAATGTTGGCATAAAATTTTCGTAAATGAATGATTGATTAGCTTGAAGATAGTTTTAAGTGATTACTGTTTAAAAAGTCTTTAAAATTTGGGGCGTGGCTTAAGAGTGTGTGAACCGAGATTTTTTTTAAACTAATTAATTCCTTGTTAAGGAATGATGGAGGGAATGTTAGGTACGGTAAATGTTGTTGATTGATGGTATAGCTTTCTGAAAAACAAAATCATACAGTCATAAATATCAAACATGAGTACAAAAGTATTCAAATGTCGCATCTAATTTGTGACAGAGGGAGTATTATTTACGGCGAAAACCACACAAACAGAGAAAAAAAAGTAAGTTGTACCATGTTCGTAGCAAAGAGGTACTTCTATGTAATTCCCATAGGCTACTCGCAAAAAAAGGCCTAGTTTCAATTATTTATGAGTAATTATGTAACACGTTTTCGCTAGTCCCGCCTACCCGTAATAGAATCAAGCGATTATGGAATAATTATTTCGTTCATCCTTAAGATTCTAGTACTTCTAAACATGCAACGAAAATAAATCGTCTCTCACCTTTTTTTTTTTTTTTTTTTTTTTTTTTGAGCAAATTTTAAAAATACTTTTAGAATTAAGTCATCGTTTTAGTGTTTAAGAAGGCGGGGAAAACTCTATAAGCTGTATTGTTTGGTGCAGCATTGTTCACTTTTTTGAACATTTTATTTAAAGTTTTTAGCTATTAATTACAGCTTTAAAAGAAACTTTCTTTCGTAATTGTTTTTTCCTCAAAACAGACATGTAGTTAAAAACTACACATATCAACCTCTTGAGGGGCAAGCAATAATGTCTCTGTCATATTCTATTCTCACCGGAAAAATCGTAAAATTTTCTTAAAAAAAAAAAAAAAAAAAAAAAAAAAAAAAAAAATTTTTTTTTTTTTTTTTTTTTTTTTTTTTTTTTTTACAATTTTTTATTAAAGTTAAAAATACAACATTTCGTTAAAAGTTCTGGTGAGATCTCGTTTAAATTAAGTAGGATAAAATGAATCCTACAGCCCTTCAAGGCGTTTAACGAACTGCAACTAGTAGGGAAATGTTTCTAATACAATGAGATACATGGGTGAGATTGAATTTATGTCAGAGCGGGTACTCGTTGACAAAAAGTCTAAGTAATGGTTGGAGCTGAGCAAAATTTTAAATTCCTAATGTGATGACAAATGTAAAGAAAAAACATATATATTTTAAATTTCTGTAGACTTATTTCTGATTGGAAATGTAGCAGAGACCAATTAAAAGAAAAATTTAAAGAAGGGTTGTAAAAAGATACAAGATGCTAAAAAAAACCCGTTTCAGCAATATACATTGCTTTTAAAATTAAGTACAATTATGAAAAACAGCATAGAAAATTTAAATAACTAAGAAATTATACAAATATAATAAACAGATTAAAGCAACTAAAGTTACGAAAAGAAAAGAACTATATGCACAAAGTACATAAATATTAAATAAATCTAATGAGAGGTTTCTTAAATAATACAAATTATTACATGTAAGGGACGTTTTAATCGACAAACATTGTTGTACAGAGAAAAATTTAAATATACACATAGCATAAATGTTAGAGATTAAATAATTTAAAGGTTAATAATATTAATTAATAAAATAATGTTTAAATAATATTAATAAAGAATAATTCAAATTTATATACAAAAAGAAATACATATATACAGGGTAATTATAATTAAAGTCCGAGTTTCAAAACGCTCTAAAAAGCGAACCACTCGTTAGAATGGCGTCAAAATTTAACAGCGTATTATTGAAGAAGGGGTTAAGAACATGAACCAAAAAAAAGTTCCAAATTTCAGCGACAGATGGCGCTGTAAGCGTCAGAATTTCGACTACAAAGGACAAATCGTAAAACAACGGCTAAGGCGTAAGTTACACGATATAAACCAACTGTATTGTTCAGTGTGCATGACTGTACGCATGTGATACTGTTAGTTACGTAAGCCCTTCCACCACGGCAAGGTCGTACCACATCGGATGGGAAAAATCGGTTTTTAACTGTCCTGAGGCCAAAAACCGCATAAAAAGCATCCCTCCAATCAGTTTTTAATTGTCCTGAGGCCAAAAACCGCATAAAAAGCCCATCCAATCGGTTTTTAAGTTTGGCGAGACTGGCGCAAAATATGTTCAATATGCTGTCCACCGTTGTGTGCAACAAGATTAAATCGAAAAACAGCATGTTCCACAACCGATCGAAGTATATCCTGACACACCTGAAATTGTCGTGCGCATGCCAGGTATTTTAATTTACATATACTGACGCTTACAGCAACCATCTGTCACTCAAATTTGGAACTTTTTTTGGTTCATGTTCTTTCCTCCTTCTTCAATAATACGCTGTTAAATTTTGACGCCATTCTAACGAGTGGTTCGCTTTTTAGAGCGTTTTGAAACTCGGACTATAATTATAATCACCCTGTACAATGTACGCAAATGTAATATGGATCTAATAAAGGTCTTTAAATGATAGAAAATGCAATAAAAATATGTTTTCAGCGACAAACATTATTTTATTATAAACACAGTATAAAAAATTAAATAACTAAAAATAACTTAATGCAAGTAACATAAACAGATTTTTAAAAAATTATACTTATAAAAAGAAAAAGAAATATATACACACATTATACACAAATGAATCTAGAGAGGGATTTTAAATTATACAAGATCTTTTTTAAAAAGACTTTTTAAGCGACAGATATTGTTTTAAAAATTAAATACTATTTTGAAAACTTGGATAGAATATTTAAATAAGTAAAAATTAATAATAATAAATATTCAAGGAAATTAAAATTCCAGAAATAAAAATAATACAATATGCAACATATACAAATATTAAAAGACTGTAGTTTTTTTTAAACTATTATTCTGCATAAGTTTGACGAACAATAATATATAAAAGTTTAGAATGATAAATGTGCTTAAATTATTTTGGACAGTTATTTTATTATCTGGTGCAATTTTCCACAATAATAAGTGAATGTCTGGTTCTGCATTTAACAGGTTTCTGTATTTTGTTTTGATACTTGTGTAAGTGGAGATTCCTGCTTCACACATATATGTCTTTGAAAATGGGAGTAAAATTAATTTTGCTCTGTCTAACAAGATTTTGCATTCATCTGTCAAATGACACCAAAATTCTGTGATACACTTGCTTCGAAAAGATTTCTAGATCGTTTTGAGATGTTAAATCAATGAGAGTTTCGTATTCCTCAGAGCTTAAGCTGTGTGGTTTTGTTTTTGCACTGAATGGATTTAGTATCCATTTAAAATCGTCCAACATATTATTTTGAGCAGCTGAAAAGTCATGCATAAATGAATTTATCAGAGTTTCCGGATGATCTTGAATACTTTCTGATATATATTTTTTTTCAAACTTAATGTTATGGTCATTTAAAAACATTTTACTAAGAGTTAGGTATTTAATAAGAATTAAGAATAAACGTATAAATAGGCGGGACTCCAGAGAACTAAACTTTTCTCACTTTTGTTCGGCAAGCAGAGTTAACAGCACTGGCGGGACTTTTCTATTTCGATTCACGTTGTGCATTCAATTCAGAATACTATTTCTTGTAGTCTTATTTTAAATCGAATTTTTAAAACACATTTAGAGCAAAAGCATAAAATAAAGCAATTCAGACCACAAACATTATACAGAAAGTAGATACATTATAAATGCCAACGTATAACTGCTTAGAAATGTATCATTGCATTTTTTAACCCAGCCATAGAAACACTTATTTTTGACACACACACACACAAATTTCTACATACTTTTGAAAACCTTTTAATTACAATATGCTAATTCCTTTCATGTTTTGTGTATTTTCCTGAAACACCGCGGAGCCCCTGGTAAGTTCTGGCGGAGCCCCAAGGGCTCCGCTGAGCACACTTTGGGAACCTCTGCTGTAGATTAATACGTTTGCACTTTAAACAATATAAATAGTTCAGTCTTTCTTTCCGGTAATTTTGTTTTAATAAATTAAAACTTCATCAGTATGTAAATAAACGGGTCAATCCATTTCAAGTGGTCCAGCACTGGTCGCTCGACTATTTTTAAAAAATCTGAAATTTTTTGTACAACAACCCTAACATGGTGGAAGTTCAAAATGACCGTTCTTTTAATTCTACTATTTTTTGTTTGTGCAATAGCGGCCATCTTTGTTTCATCGTGTGCAGCGATTTTCTCGGATACTAGGATACACAAAATTGTAAATATCTCGTCTTCTATTTTACCAATTGAAATGGGGTTTGCAGCATTTTGTTCAGAATAAAATAGGCTAAATACACAGTGATAGAAAAATTTTTAAAAATAAATTTTTACAGGTGAAATTTTAGCACAAAATGTACGATTTTTTCCAAAATCTATCCGTTTGCAAGAGGAAAATTTTCATGCAAGGGAAACTGTCAACCTTACACAATTTTTTCTACAAATAGGTCAAAAGTACGTGTACTCATACACCAAGTCCCAGATCTAGGAGTTAATTTCTCTTTGCGAAAAAAATTCCGAAATTCGTCAAAAATTTCAAAAATCGCACTTTTTAGGCTTTGATATCTCTGGTGGAGCACGAGATAAAAATCTGAAATTCTGGCCTTTGATAGTATTGTGTAGTAGTGTTATGTACAAAAAATTTCAAGAAGGAGATTTGACTACAAGCTGAGATATGACATGGACAATATGTGAAAACAATACTGCCAAACTATTGTAACATACTATGTAATTGTTCATACCTCCAAAATTTTAAATTAATTATTTATGGTACAAAGTTAAATGTTAGTTACAAATATCTTTTTCAAATGCTTCTGTGTGATTTAAGCAATTCAGAATGTATGCTAAACCAATACACTATTTGTCCAGATGAACAAATCTACTAGAAATGCTATTGCAACAATTTTACTCGGAACACATTTCAGGAAAAGTAAATTACAGACAATGAATTGCAACTGATCGAGTTGACATGGCTTCAATTATTAAACGTAGAGAATTTCATTCAAGCTAACAAGGGATGACAAGACTTGGGGGGCTTCAAATAAAATTTTTAGAAAGAACAGCCTGATGGACTGATAAGAGTAACTGGTTGAACTCATAACATCTCTCGTAAATATTGTTAAGATCTTTGTTGAGCATATATAGTATTTTGTAAATTAAATGCTTATTATTTAAGTGTTTTCAACAAACGATATTTTCTGTGTAAATATTGTAATAAAAGAGACTAATCTCATTTCTCCTAATGTACTCGTAATAGCATTCCTTAACATTTTTTAATCACCGTATCACAGCTTGTAGTCAAATCTCCTTCTTGAATTTTTTTGAAAATAACCCTACTACACAATACTATCAAAGGCCAGAATTTCAGATTTTTATCTCGTGCTCCACCAGAGATATCAAAGCCTAAAAAGTGCGATTTTTGAAATTTTCGACGAATTTCGGAATTTTTTTCGGAAAGAGAAATCATTTCCCAGATATGGGACTTGGTGTATGAGTACACACACATCTGACCTATTTGTAGAAAAAATTGTGCAAGGTTGACAGTCTTGTTGAACAATTACATAGTAGGTTTACAATAGTTTGACAGTATTGTTTTCATATATTTTCCATGTCATATCTCAGCTTGTAGTCAAATCTCCTTCTTGAAATTTTTTGTACATAACGCTACTACACAATACTATCACAGGCCAAAATTTCAGATTTTTATTTCGTGCCCCACCAGAGATATCAAAGCCTAAAAAGTGCGATTTTTGAAATTTTTGACGAATTTCGGAATTTTTTTCGCAAAGAGAAATTAACTCCTAGATCTGGGACTTGGTGTATGAGTACACGTACTTTTGACCTATTTGTAGAAAAAATTGTGTAAGGTTGACAGTTGCTCTTGCATGAAAATTTTCCTCTTGCAAACGGATAGATTTTGGAAAAAATCGTACATTTTGTGCTAAAATTTCACCTGTAAAAATTTATTTTTCAAAAATTTTCTATCACTGCATATTTAGCCTATTTTATTCTGAACAAAATGCTGCAAACCCTATTTCAATTGGTAAAATAGAAGACGAGATATTTACAATTTTGTGTATCCTAGTATCTGAGAAAATCGCTGCACACGATGAAACAAAGATGGCCGCCATGCACAAACAAAAAATAGTAAAATTAAAAGAACGGTCATTTGGAACTTCCGTCATGTTAGGGTAGTTGTACAAAAAATTTCAGATTTTTTAAAAATGGTCGAGCGACCAAAAAAATATTTTCTGGACCACTTGAAATGGATTGGCCCATACAAATTTAACAGTCATGTAATCGAACTACTAGCTTAAACATTGAAATAATCACATGCCTTACAGTGTGTCCAGCAAATAACACCCTGATTTTAAAATTAAATTTCTCAAAAACAAAGATCAATAGAATTATGCAGTAAACGGTTTGTTTATCGGGTAAGCTGTAAAAATCTTATACAAAAGTTTTGAGCGGTAAATATTTTGAAAAGATTGTCTTCTGATTGCAAAGAATGCTTTGATTTGACATTTTTCTTGCTTTAGATTGCTGCCAGAGAATGTGTTTTTCGGCTTAAAGGACCATATTTCATAATTTTTTTAAATTAAATTTTTGAAATTTCGAAATTCTAAAAATTTACTTCGAAAAATCCTTAAAATATTGCACTGTAAGCTGAAAAAATATTTCTCTGCAGGCAATCTAAAACAAGAAAAATGTCAAATCAAAGCATTCTATGCAATCAAAACGCAATTTTTTCAAAATATTCACTGTTTGAAATTTCTGTATAAGATTTTTACAGCTTACCTAATGAAAAAACCGTTTACCGCATATTACTATCAATCTTTGTTTTTGAGAAATTTAATTTTGAAATCAGTGTGTTATTTGCTGGACACCCTGTATCTGCAACATTTTTACGCATTTACAATCTTAATTTAAATCTTACTGAATATGTAGGTTTTAGAACGGCACAATTGAACTCAATAATGACAACAACGAGTCAAATGAATGCGCAATGGGGATATCTAAGGGACATATACTAAAACATTTCATAAATATCGCTTGGACATCCGCAGAAAGATTTCATATCATTATCTGTTGAAGGATTCGATAGATAAGTAAGTATAGGTTGGTCATTATTTAAAAGATTTATACAATGTGATATCAAATAAGCTGTGCTCGAGTTTAGTTCACGAAGTCCTTCAAATTGAAGTACTTAAAAAAAAATGTTTGAAGATTCACAAAATTTACATAAAACAGGCTAACATGCTGTTTTTGAAAAGATATTATTAGGGTAAAAACCCGCTTTTATCATAAAATTTGATTCATAATGAAGACATTGGTCTAATATGCTTGATGGCTGAATAAAATTTATACTAGAATTTTCAGCCAATGGCACTATCAGCTTAGGTCCTGTCCAATTATACTTTCGCAAGAAATTTCAATTCAGTAAAAACATTGTTTTGTGTACCTTTGGCCTATTGTTTGGTTTAAAAACCTGCAGTGGTTGGGCAAAGTGCCACACTTTGTATTGTTTCTCCATTTCAACTGTTTCAATCATTTGTTAAGTTGTTGTTACTTTACTTCAGAAAAGCTACGTTTATTTCATCAAAGCAATAAATGTTTCATTATTTTATGCAGAAAATCTGGATACGCAATATAAATACTTTATATAAATAGAGTGATAATAAAATTTATTTACAAGCTCTTTTCAAAAGTTGTTTTTGCAAAAGGGGTTACTTTGGGGTGTTTTATAAAAATTTTAACGCAAAAAATGAATGTCATTTTATTACAGGCTACCATTAAAAAATGTAAAATGATACAGGGTGGTGAGTGGTTAGATAAAAACACAGTCAATATAAGGTACCCTGGGGTAATAACGCCACGTTAAGGTTCTAGCAATTTTCACGGCTCAGTTTTAGTTTGTATTTTTCAAACAAATATATAATTTGATACAGCAACTCATTGACTATCTATATAAAAAAAAAATATTTAACAGATTTGAATACATAAAATGTAATGCCGTGATTTCTTGACCAATGCTATTTTGCGTTATTACCCACCTATATGGGTAATAACGCCATGCAAACAAAACTATGAAATAAGTTGGAATAATTGCATGTAGATTGCCCAATTCTAAAAATACAAACTGTCAGCTCTAGAAATTGACAAATTGCATCCTAAGCTATTGAAAATGCTCATTTTTTGTGAAAGTGTAAGAAAAATAAAGGTGTGGTGTGGGGAGGGGGTGATGAGGCAAAAGAATATCAGACCGTGAGCTTCTTTTTGCTTAAAAAGAACCGCTTAAATAGAATTATTAGAAACATTGCACAGTTTTAACTGTGTTTATTTGAATCAGTATTTAGGATGTAGCTCGGCCACTGTAGGGAATCAACCGGGGTAAAAATTGCAAGGATTGGCGTTATTACCCCGTTATAGTTATTGCGCTGTACATTTTAAATTACAAATTATCTCGAGAAGATATCCAAAATCTTCAACAACATTTTGAAAGGCCATGAAATGTACTACAAATTTATGTAATTAACAAAATATTTCCGGATAAAAAAAATAGTCTTCACATCACAAAACGTATCTCGCAAATTTTAGATCAAGCGTTAATTTTAACTGCTTGTAAAAACAATAAGACCTAAAAATGAAACAAATTAACTTGAAGCTGTTTTTTGCTATTTATATGACTCAAAACACTTCTGCGCAGAACACATGAGTGTCATTTACCAGATTATTTCATAATTATGCAAAATATTAGCACTTGGCGTTATTACCCCGTCTGGCGTTATTACCCCAGGGTACCTTAGATGATAAATACCAGTATTTTGTTAAAGATAAATTCAGTTTATGTAATCTCTTTAGATTACTTGAAGTATTTTCTGTAAGAAATTACTGGTAGTTTTTTCTTTTGTTGACTGTGTTTTTCCCGGTTTTCCCTGACCACTCGCCACCCTGTGATAACTCAAAATTCAGATTTGTTTTTTATTTGTCAAGTTATTTTCGATAAAGAACAATATTGAATCATTTAAAATAAATAAAGTTGAATATCATTCAACATATAAAAAGGATCGTTAGCCGAATCTGTAAGTATTGGGTATTACCTTTTAAAGCTGTTCATGGTAATCATTATCGTAAGATAAAATAAATAAAATATGGATAACCAAAAATCATCTTCAGAAACGCCTTGAACCTTGGCAACAATAAATCTACCCTCTTTAGGTAGCTGAGGACTATTGATGTTCTTCCTGCTCATTAATAGCGGTATCACACGTAGAATGATAAACAACAAACATTTCAGAAATCATTTGACACAACATGTTCTCCCAACCACTGCGTACTCGGTAAACAGGTTCTTCGAAATTCGAACAGGTTCTTCGAACTCTCGCTTCGCTCCTATTGGTTCAAATGATCAGCGCTGACTGAACGTTCAACATTTCCCGTGCGACACGGAAAATGCTCGATGAGCTAAAATAACCACCAAAATTCTCTCCTTCATCAAGGTCAATCAAGTTTTGCTCATTGAAATGTTCTGTTGGGGGAAAAGTTGAGCGAAAGCCTCCCGTGTGATATGGCTAAGGGTTAAAACAAAAACATTTTATGGAACAAAAAAA
Organism: Maratus speculifer; assembly: GCA_964019185.1. NCBI lineage: Eukaryota > Metazoa > Arthropoda > Arachnida > Araneae > Salticidae > Maratus > Maratus speculifer. The sequence goes on from CAXHSM010000774.1 coordinate 22,657, forward strand.
TAATTTTAAAAAGGAGGTACATTGATATCGATGATCTATATTTAAAAAAATAACAAAAATTTAAGCTTGAAAAAAAAGTTAGTAATTAAATACAGTGGGGCTACTAAATGCTGTTACACTCCAAAATATAAAAATTAATTTTAATAGCTTGATAAAGCAATTTATTTCTCTATTTCAGAGTTTTGAAATTTTCTATTAGTGCTAACAATTTTTATGTAAAGCAAAATATTTAAAATTATTTTAAAGATAGCCAAAAGAATGATGATTGATTAGCTGTTTGATCGTGAATTTTCCGTAGGTAAAATTTTTAAGCAATTAAAATACCTTGGTTTTAATAGAACATTGATACACACACACACACACACACACACACACACACACACACACACACACACACACACATATATATATATATACACTATATTGCCATTGATAATGGGACACTTGCGATTTTAGACATTTTACTAAATATCTAGAAAAATACATGAGGAATCATCTCGAAACTCTTAGTGTATAAATATAATAGTTTAAGTCATACATCTCCGTGAAGATTTTTTACCGAAACGCCATAGGGGACCGTCAACAAATTAAAAAAGAATGAATATCTTTTAAATAACCCTGTCAAAACTAATGTAGCAAAAGCGCTCAAACTCTAGATTGTGATTGAATGCCTTATTGTAATAAACCTTGTTCATTTTTATGCAAATAGCATGCATACTCGCAGAGCAATTAAGGTTTTTATAAAAATGATCCCAATTTTTTCCAAGTTTTTTCCTTATAATTTTCAGAGTTCTTAATATAAAATATTATTTTTTTCAGAAAATATGACAAACAACATTGCACACAGTACCCTGTAATCAGAATTAAAAAATAATGAAAATTGTATAAAAAATGAGTTGGTTTACTAAATAATTTTTTACTGCGCATGCGTCAACGATATCAAAATTTCATTTGCATATTATGTTAGCTAAATGTATAGAGCAACTTTTGTGAAAGTCACAAAATCATAACTTGAAAATTCTGACAATAATCGTCAATTGAATAAGTCGAAAATCCGTTATTCTCAAAATGAAGCAAAAACAAGAGGGGTTGTATCCATATATTCATTGATTAGTGTCAATATAGAATACACAATATGGGATGTACTACTGCATTTGGATAAAATCCCTCATTTTTTTGCTTCATTTTGGAAAAAACGGATTTTGTTCTTTTTCTATAGACGATTACTTTCAGAATTTTCAAGCTATGATTTTGAGACTTTTACAAAAGTTGCTCTATACATTTAGCTAACATAATATGCAAATGAAATTTTGATATCTTTGACGCATGCGCAGTAAAAAATTATATAGTAAACCTACTCATTTTTCATACAGTTTTTATTATTTTTTAATTCTGATTACAGGGTACTGTGTGCAATGTTGTTTGTCATATTTTCTGAAAAAAATATTATTTTATATTAAGAACTCTGAAAATTATAATGGAAAAACTTAGAAAAATGTGGGACCATTTTTATAAAAACCTTAATTACTCTGCGAGTGTGCATGCTATTTGCATAAAAATGAACACATTGTATTACAATAAGGCATTCAATCATAATCTAGAGTTTGAGCGCTTTTGCTACATTAGTTTTGACAGGGTTATTCAAAAGATATTCATTCTTTTTTAATTTGTTGACGGTCCCCTATGGCGTTTCGGTAAAAAATCTTCACGGAGATGCATGACGTATACTACTATATTTATACACTAAGAGTTTCGAGAGGATTCCTCATGTATTTTTCTAGATATTTAGTAAAATGTCTAAAATCGCAAGTGTCCCATAATCAATGGCAATATAGTGTATATATATATATAACTATAAATCGATCACTGGATGCTAATAGCTGTAAGAATCGATCTACGTCTGGTTGTCCACGCTCACTTCGCACAAAAAAGCACATCAAAAGCATTCGTGAAAAAATACGAGAGAATCCACAATGTTCTACGAATAAAATAGCTGTAGAAGAGAACAAGAATTGCAGAACTGAACACATTATTATAAATGAAGACCTGAATTTTTGACCTTATCTCAAAAGAAAAGTTAAAGTTTTGACTGCTGCACAAATAATAAAAAGATTACGAATATATAAGAAATTGTTGAAGTGCATGGTAAGAAAAGTGTTGAAAGATTAATATTTTCGGATGAGAAGGTATTTTGCACTAAAAGTGGTATAATGTTAATATATATATATTACAAATTTTAATTTTTTCCCGCAAAAATTAGCCTTTATACTATATTAATTTCCTTATAACAATATTCCGTTCTTAGTTCATTCAACTTATTAAATTAAAATCTTGTTTCTAGATC
>CAXHSM010000775.1:0-88000 GCA_964019185.1 Maratus speculifer
CGACCAATTTCGCCAAATGATACGAATCGCCAAACTAATAAGCAACTTATACATGTTGACTGTGTTTAATATCATTGAATGCGATATTCACGTTCATTCATTTCTTTGGCTTCGGCTTTTTCCGTATCTGTTAATTTCCGTCTACCCATTTTTAAATTTGTTAGTTTTCTCCTTTATTACAATGATTTTAACCATTTTAATTTACTATTCAAATAAAAATTCTTCTAAAAGTAAAGAATTTAATTTAAATTCAAATAAAAACTCTTCTAAAAGTAAAGAAATTAATTTAAATTCAAAAGTGACCACATCATTCAAAAGTGGTAACATCATTCAAAAGTGGTAACATCATCGGGTCCATTCTCCCGAAAACAACAACCATTTTTCAAATGGTTAAAAAGACAATGGGGTTTAATTAACACTATTTCGGGACTTAGCCAATGATTCATTTGTAGGTCACATCATATTTTTACAACGACAGTTTACACTTATTATACCCAGAAAAACGTGCATAAAAACATCTTAAGTACTTACATCCAATTTTTTGGTGGTCCTTTAAAAAAATGGGAAAAGGGGAGCTAAGGATATACATACTTAGATGCTCTGTATTAAAATAAAACTGACAATATGAAATCATATTTATACCTACCTGCTAAAACTCCCTGAAGAGGATACCTTGATATCGGAGAGGAAGATTTTATTTCACCTCTGTCGAATTTCGTTCCAGGAGGTATGTCATACAAATAGACAGCTCCAATTTTCTGAGGCGTGACAACCTATGAAAGAGTCATACAGAATTATAAATTGAACACATAAATAAATTTATTAATAGATTAAACAGTTTTAATGATTATTTCTTTGTTTCTCAATAAATAATAATGGAATTTTTCAGTTAGCCGGGTGCCAGTGTTATATATACATGTATATCTATACATATATCTCTCTCTATATATATGTGTGTGTGCCATATACATATCATACGTGTATTTTTATATAACATGTATATGCATAAATACAGAGGTGTGAAAATTATTAGAATAATTGTGAAATTTACGATAAAATCTCAATGTATTATAGAAATAGCACATTATTTAAAAAATAATGGTACATTTAATATTTAGTGTGCATTCCGTTGACTTTTGTTAAAGATTTGATACGTTTTGGCTAACATTGTATTGGTTTTTGGCAATTAGTTTGTATTTTGATGTCAGGTGCCAAATTCCAATGAGTCTTTCTATCAGATCTTTCTTGTTTGTAATGACACATTCCTTTATTTTTTTTTCTTTACAATGGCGCAAGATTCATTGTGAGATTCATATCTAGACTGTTTACAGGCCATAGAAGGATTTTATTATTTTTTTTTCATCCAAAAATTTAGTCAAATATGAAACTTTATGGGACGGAGCTTCATCATGAATGAATATAAAGTCTTCATTTGGGAAACGGTCTTCTAATTGTAGAATTACTCTTTGTTCAAGCACTTTTTTACACTGATACTGGTCCATTATGTCTTCTACAATGTATAATTGTCTAGTAACTTAAAAAGACATCACGTTTCAAAACATTTCTTTAGTAGGATGTTTAACCGTTTGTGCTAAGCAATTTATGGAAAATTCTTCATTGGTATTTCTTCTGACATATTGACTGTTTTCTCCTGATATCATAAAGATTGATTCATGAGAAAAACATACATAAAGGATATAAAATTACTTAAAGTATGTAATTTGTAGAGAAATATTCTTAGAATGAAAATGTTAGTCAAATTTATAAACAGTTCTGTATTTTTATTCAGTATGCAAAAAACATGATTTCAAGAAAAGAAATGAACAACTTAAGTTCAACTGATTAATTAAGGAAAAATTAATATTTCTCTTTTTGCTCCAGCCAATTCCAAATTGTTTTTGCACAATTTTTGCTTAGACAAGTCCCTTCTTTGCCATAGTGGATATGATTTTAGTCTTTTTTCGAGAATGATGAGCACTGAGTTCATCTGAGATAAGTTTTCTACGAATAGAAGAATCGCATGCATTTACTCCATGCGCTTGCAAAGAGATTTTTAGTTCATGATTAGTTACTTTTCTGTTAGTTTTAGCATTCTGAATTAATTTCCTTTCTGTTCTTGCAGTAAATTTACTTTTCCTTCCGCATTTTCCTAACTCTAGAATTTTCATATTCACATTTGAAGGCCAAAGATCTTCACACATACTTGCGAATTTTTTGCTGTTTTAGCGATTTCCTGCTGTGTATAATTATTATCTTGGGTGAGACACTTTACCTCAGCAAGTTTTCTAGGTGAAAAATCCATTGCTATACCCATAATCACACAATAATCCTTTCACAATCGAAAATAAACCACTAATTAGTATAAACTAAGCAAAATAGCAAAAAGACTTGTTTTAAAAATAAAATAATACTGATTCCAACTCTAGAAAAGAAAGATAATACACGCAAAGCAAGCAGAAAAATTTTAAATTTTATTTTAAATTCGTTTGTTAATCAAACAAATTCGTTATACAGTGCAAACAATTTGATTACTTTGGATCAAATATTTTTCTTTTTAAGAAATGGCAACATTTAACAAAATTATATCCCTATAACTGATCTAAAGGAGTAAAAAATTGACTAGATAAACAAATTAAATTGTCTTTCATAAAACATTGTAAGTATAAATAATATTAATCAAGAAAAACTGAAAAAATCACAATTATTCTAATAATTTTCACACCTCTGTATACATGTAGATACATAACACTAGCGCCCAACTAACTGAAAAGTACAATAAAAATAAATGGCAACAAACATGCGTAATCTAAAATTAGTAAATTGTTTTTAATATAAATCCATTCAAAAGTTTAAGTTTTTTTTTTCTTTTTTAAACAAACATAAATTAATCGTTTCCATAAAAATAAAGCGTGAATATCAGAAAAACCCTAAACACACACACATACACACAAAAATGTTCTATAAGAACTCTGAGATATACATACTTTTTTTTTTTTTTTTTTTTTTTTTTTTTTTTTTTTTTAATCTCCGCACTTGAGCCCTCCTACTAACCAGAGCCTGGGACTACAACACCAGTCCTCCTTCCCCGTTCCCGTCGAACGTTACCATATACTAATTTGTATAAAGTTCTTAACATTCAAAGTAATTCCAAGAAAAAATATTAGTATATAAGAACATTTAATTTATCAAGACTAGATTCCCCAATGTTTATATGGAAATTTAAAGACAGAGTTGATAATATACTAGTCGGATTCTTCTGGAACTTCAGGATTATAAAGATTATGTTTCACCTCTTATTTATCTGTGTCCATTAGAAAGGACAAATATGGGACAGAGAGAAAATCAGAGAAAAATAATGTTTGCGACAACCCTGTACATTAAAATGCACGAAATGATCTATCGCTGCAGAATACAAGTATGTGAATACTGTACAACATACCCACTGCTTTTTGTAAAAACAGCATGTATATTCCTAAAAATGTAGCGATTTTTTTTTTTTTTTTTTTTTTTTTTTTTGAAAAATAAAAAAAAATCCTTACACGTTGTTACTAATTTTTTACTAAAACTTAGTTAATAAAAAATACCAATTTGTGGAAAATCCCTTATTTAGCTGCTTTTAGAGAGCAACTAAAAAACAACTCACTCTATCGATGATATTTTGCTGAATTTTCACGATATTTGACTGGATTTTTTTTTGGTTGACTATTAAATTATATAAAATGATCGGTGTTATCGGTTGCGCATGCGCAGATAAAAATATTTCATAAAACATTTAATATATTTATATTACATTCTACATATTGTCTGTACAACATTTTGGCTATTTTTCGGAAACTGGTTTTGAAAACCTTAATTTGGTCTGTTAAATAAATGCTAAAAACATACAAGAATTTTTTAAAAAAATTTCTAAAAAATCGCTTATTTCCATGAATACGTGCTATTTTTTACAAAAATCATTGGACATGTTATCAGTATCCACATATTTGTAATTTGCAGCGATAGATCATTTCGCGCATTTTAATGTATAGGTTGATCCCAAATATTATTATTGTTCTTTGATTTTTCGTCAGCCCTCTACTTGTCTTTCTTATGAAATGGAGATTGATAAATATGAGGTCGAACTTAATCTTTATAATACTGAAGTTTCAGTCGAATTCGACGAGTATATTTTTAAATATTCGACAAAATGTCTGAAATTGAAAGTGTCCGGTCATTAATGGCCATATAAGCAGGTAATGACTAAGGCTATCGGGGGGGGGGGGGGGACAAGCATTATTCTGGGAGATACCCTTCTATCTATAGATTTTTTTTATGTGAATAATATGGAAGTGGCTACTATAAAACTTCATATGCATATTGTATGTGTGTATAAATTTTGTGCCCGGTATAGTTCATATATGCATACATGATATCAATAAATGATAGCAGCAACTTTATGAAAAAGTACAAGTAAGATAATTGTATAAAAAATGATAGATTGGTTGACAGTAGTATCTCTTTGCAAATTTTTACTTTGCTTATTTACGTATGTTGTAAGATGTCTAAAAGAAAATGTCTCAAATTAGTCATAATTGATGGTTTTAACTTGCCTTATTACGAGAAAAACGTTAATAATGAGTTTCTTTTGAAAACAATAAAATAAATACCAAAGTCTTATAATAAAACTTTAATCATTAATTTTCTATTGATGTAGTTTATTTTTTGCATAGATGAATAGGGCACTGGAAGCTGAGAGGGAAAAGAGGATTGCACAAACCTCCTAAATGTTAAAAAATACATAAATTTTGGCCACTTTTGGCTAATTTTAATCATTTGTCACCTTTTAGTGAAAATTCTAATTACTTTCATGTGGTGGGGGTAGGGGAAGGGGGCAATTGACCCTCATGCCCCTGCATGTAAGTCCGAATTGAAAAATGCACGTATTACTTTTTCTTGTTAATTTTTTTTTTTTTTAATCTACTTGTCTTGCAATTATTCACAGCGTAAGTGAACCACGCAATACTATGCCCATTACACATAAAAACCAGGCAAAAAAGAAAACATTTTCATTCAGACAAGTGAGTGCTCCTGAAAGATAAACATTCAAAATCAAGAAAATCTCTAGTATTCGAAGATCTCGCGTTACGAAACGCCTAAAAAAATATCAATCACTTTATTGAATTACTATACTGTACGTTGAAATAAATAAACGCTCCTTTAAAAAGAAGTTCTTGATTAGAGATTGGCGCCAACTAGCGCATTCCACAACAAGTCCGTGAGAAAGCCTTCTTTTTATTATTTTTTAATCTGTGGTCCAGATGTTTATAGTAACTTTTCATCTTACAACAGCAATGAATTGTACTCCTCCCTACTCCCTTCCGCCCTTTTCAAATCTTCTTGTCTCACAGAAAAAAGGATGATGATGGTGGCGAAGGAAAAACCAACGTTACTCAGACCGTTTTTCTTCTTATTATTTTTTTCTTCCCAATCTAACCAACTTATAAAAGATATGTGAAAATAAAATAAGCAAGCCATGAAATATCTCTCGAGAATCAAAAGACATATTCTGTAGCGCAGTCTGATAAAGAACTGCATCATGACAGAATTACAGATTAAAGAGAAATTGTGACGCACCCCACGTGGATTGTTTGCTCAAACTTATCCTTTTTAACATGTTTTTGAAATAATTATGCAACACTAACTTTCAATTATAAGAATAACACAACTTTGTATAGAAAAGTAAAAATATATAGATGAAGAAATTATTATTTTAAACAAGATACATACAGAAAAGCTCAAAAGTGACAACATACAAATTATTGATAAAAAAACAAAACTATTCCAACATCGATAAGTTATCAATAATTAAGAGTGGTCTGTACACTGTGGTTTACTATATGAATATTGAGACACGCTCAGAATTTTTATTTATAAACTTGCTAAAACAGTGTGCAATGGGATAAAATACAGTAGACTCCCTCAAATCTGCACTCCTAAAATCCGCACATATTTTCAGATGTAAACAATGAAGCATTCAGTTCAGATGTAGGTGCAAAATTTAACTTTTTTAGTTTTATATCAATTCCATACATTTTCTTAATTTGTAATTTTTGTTAAAGTTATGGAATTCATGTTTTTTCATGAAGAAAGAATAATTTATTTCTGAAAAAATAAAGATATTGCTGATATCATTGGTAATCACAATCTTACCAAATATATTTATGTATTAATCTGGCTTTTTTAGTAATTAAGTCTGGATAAACCTGAAATAAAGCTTCATTATTTTATGACCCTGATGTGAATTAGTAATGTACCTTTATGAGGCAAGTTTCATTGACTAATTTAGGAAAAACACATTTAATCTCTATAATGAATATTTAATTGTATATTATTGATTTATTAATTTAACTTTTGCTTTTAGTATTTTTATCATTTTAAAAACTATCTAATTTTTTATTATTTTAGTTTATAACTTATTTAAATATTTTAGTATATTGTAAGCATTCAATATACCTTTGATTTCATTATTAATTACATTCAAATTATTGTTTAAAAATTGTAAACAAAGCAATGACCAGAAATCCGCAAAATTCTAAAATCCACAAAACCTTTGGTCCCAAGCTGTGCGGATTTGAGGGAGTCTACTGTATAACAGTTGAAAATCTACATGCCATTTTGCATGACGTTTAAACATTAGAAACAATGATAAAATGTTTTATTTAAAATTTTATAACTTTTTTTTTAATGTTTAAACGTCATGCAAAATGGCATGTAGATTTTCAACTGTTATATTTTATCCCATTGCACACTGTTTTAGCAAGTTTATAAATAAAAATTCTGAGCTTGTCTCAATAATATTCATATGACAAAAGTACTTTTTAAAAATAAAAATATTCTTAATTGTCAGCTTGCTTCAGCTAAATCCTGTTAACCATTTTAGACCAGATGTATCCTACAGGATACGCATCTTTACAATTTTTTTCACATATAAATAATGTTAAAAAAGATAAATTTGTGTGAATGGAGCCTAATAGACAGTAGAACTAAAGAAAAATAGTAAATTTGATTCTTATAAAGTTTTTTTTTCTTTTTTTTTTTTTTTTTTTTTTTTTAAGCCAGCTACGTTTTAAATGAAATTGGCTTGCAGCATAGATATGTACAAAAATGAAAACGTAAATAATTTTATTGTGCGTTACGATATCATTTGTAGAATCCATTATTAATAAAAAAAAAATATTAAATATATATTTATTTTATGTTTTTCTATTTTTTGTTATGCAAAAAAAAAAAAAAAAAAAAAAAAAAAAAAAAATCAAAGGAAATTGTAAAATAGTTCCATTGTATCATTAAATTTTATGTACAAAAAATGTTTTCGCTGTTCAATCTTTCTTAGTTATTACTTGTGAAGAATATATTTCATTTATTTATTTAACAAAATGGAAGAAAAGTGCAATTTAGTCAAATAAAATTGGAAATCTTGGTTAGAGCAATCAGGACCCGACTTAGACTGCGGAGGGGGGAGGGGGGACAAACATTACTTAGGGGGAGGGGTGTTCTATCTTTTAAAAATTTTCGTGAATTATGGTGATATGACTAAATATAAACTTCATAGCTATTGTATGCCTACATAAATTTTGTATCAACTACTATTTGCATCTATTTATACAGAATAGCACAAGAAAGATAATTTTAAGAAGCTATAGAATGGACTTTTTTTTTTTTCGTTAATAGGAATATAAGAATACACTACCTGGCCATTGATTATCGTTCACTTGCGATTTTAGACATTTTGTTAAATATATAGAAAAATGCATGAGGAATCACCTCGAAACTCTTAGTGTATAAATATAATAGTATAAGTCATACATCTCCGTGAAGATTTTTCCCCGAAACTCCATAGGGGACCGTCAACAAATTAAAAAAGAATGAATATCTTTTGAATAACCCTGTCAAAACTAATGTAGCAAAAGCGCTCAAACTCTAGATTATGATTGAGTGTCTTACTGTAATACACTGTGTTAATTTTTATGCAAATAGCATGCATACTCGCAGAGTAATTAAGGTTTTTATAAAAATAGTCCCAAATTTTTCCAAGTTTTTTCCTTATAATTTTCAGAGTTCTTAATATAAAAAAATATTTTTTTCTGAAAATATGACAAACAACATTGCACACAATACCCTATAATCAGATATAAAAAATAATAAAAATTGTATGAAAAATGAGTAGGTTTACTAAATAATTTTTTACTGCGCATGCGTCAACGATATCAAAATTTCATTTGCATATTATGTTAGCTAAATATATAGAGCAACTTTTGTGAAAGTCTCAAAATCATAGCTTGAAAATTCTGAAAGTTATCGTCTATAGAAAAAGGACAAAATCTGTTGTTTCCAAAATAAAGCAAAAAAATGAGGGATTTTATCCAAATGTAGTAGTACATCCTGTATCGTGTATTCTATATTGACACTAATCAATGAATATATGGATACAATACCTCTTGTTTATAAATGAATATTATAAGAACGATAAATGTCGTTGTAACAGAATTACCTTATTAGGATTTGAAGCCCAACTACGCCGAAGAGCATGGGAGACATCTGAAATGCCATTTGTTCCAGCATTTCCAAGTCCAGTCGGATCATACATTCCAGGTAGCAATCTGAGTCGATTGCCTGGAACAATGCCTTGTCTGCCCCGTAACGAACACAACCACCATCCTTCTAGGCTATTGGTATTTTGTTCTAGAACGGTCAGTATGTCGCCTTTTCGAAAGGCCAGTTCATCAGGAGCTTCGGCCACATTATCGTAGAGGGCTTTCGCCAGGCAGTTCTGCAAAGAAAAAGTAAACCTATTAAAAAAATTATTAATTGCAGAATATAAATGAGAATAAATAACTTATGTACAACTTTGGTTGTAGTAAAAGCTTTGAACCAGCTTTCCCAAAGAAAAGACCAGTATATGTGGAATATATGACTATATTATCATCATAATCATATATATATATATATATAAATCCTTTATGATACTGTAAGATGCAATACTTATAATAAGCGTGCTATCATGTTATTTTTAAGAATTCTTAGAAAAAATTATAATTTAAATATATACATAAAAAGTGTCAACACTCATTGTATAAAAACAATTTTGAATTAATAGATAAAATACTAAACAAAACAAATGTAAGCAATATTATTATCTAAAATGACTTCTTAGCAGATTTACATGCTGCTATTAACCCTTTCCGGGTAACATAATTTTAATTACAAATTTGTCAATGTCGCCAAGAATATCTTAATAAAATTTTGTCTTTACAGTGAAAATTTATTAAATTAAGGAATCAAAAGTCCTTTGTAAAGTCCAATGTCAGTCAATAATTTCTCATTTAATGAACAGATTTTGCCTGTGCCGGAAAGGGTTATTGCATTATTTATAGAACATTACCCATTTCATCTTTATACTGACTTGATAATACTATACGTGTTACTATAAATGTTATGGATTTTAATATTATACAATCTAATAAAACTTTAATACTCAGTATTTAAAATAAATGAAATAGTTTTTAGTCAATGGTTACCATCACAGATATTTCTTACTACTATATCAGTTCTTTTATCGTATCAGAGGAAGGAAAAGTAATAAATCATGTAGTTTTTATAATCGGGAAACTCGAATAAACAACATCTATAAAACCTTCTCGCTTAAAATATTTAATTTAATTTTAATATAAATTGCTTATAAACACTTTCAACACTTTCTGTTAACAAAAGCAAATTAAAAAAGTTAAAAGTACTATGAAGTGCAGTTTCCGTATGTCAAACTCAGAGTAACTAACTGTTGTTATTGGATAACTTTTTGTAGAAAAGAATAATAATTTTAGTAATAATAATGACTTAAGAATGTGTATTAATTATAATTCAAAATAAGAAAAAAAAATCCCACTAATTTAAAAAGATTTTTAATCCTTAATAATGTTAAGCCAGTAGTCTTTGTCTATTTATTCACCAAGTTCTAATTAAAGTTCACAAATGTATTTTATAATGATAATATTTTTTTTTCAAAAACTTATAATGATAACAGCGGACAATAACAGCAACAACAACAACAAAAATGCATGGATATTAATTACGCAATAGCACACTTAATTAGTTACTGGAACTTCTCTATCTAATCATCAGGGATGAAAAAAAAGGCTAACTTGTACGACGGATATAGCTCAGCACTTATCATCTTTCATCCTGGCCATCCATGAAACGTCTCGTAATAGGTGTTAGCTGTGAGCAGTGGAAAAAGAAATGTTTGTTGAATAAGAAGAGAGTTAAGTACCTCTATAATAACATGGCGGAATGCCAAGAAGACCACCACCAAGGAAAGCAGAGAGATGGAATTCTTGGGATACAGTCCTCGATAAGTGCAAATCTCCAAAATCTGCTGAGCCCATAAGTTAATACAAGCGGTGTAGAGAGAAGAGCATCGATTTCTACTCAACACATTTTCGATCATGATGATATTATCAACAAAAAGCATTAGAGCCCCCTTTATACATAAGGGGTGCAATTTTTGGAAGCTTTATGTGAAGTCTATTGTTATTGAAAAGGAACCGACAAGAGTTATCTGTAACACAGATCTAGAAAAAATGAGAGGGGCAGGGGGTAAGATTCTTTTAACCCCAGAGAAGTTCAAATTTCAGAGTCCTCATCAAAATCTTGCACATGCCCCACTCCATTGAAAAATCTGATAACGATGTGGATATTTTAAAAAAATTTCGGAATTATTACAGACAAAAAAGGCTTATTGCTTACTATAAATGAATTTTCTTCCAATATTTATGAAAATTTGCTTCATTTTGAGACAATAATTATTTAAGAATAGAATAGAAAGTTTTCGCAAAATAGCTGTACTTGTTTTATTTAGTGAATGTAAATAGCTAAGCACGACAGCAGAAAATCATTTAAGATTAACAAATATTAATATAAAGATTCTCCAAAATGATGTGTCATTTCAGGAAAAAAAAACATAGGTTGCAATTAAGCATGCAAAATGTTTTAATTAAATGTTTGAAGTGATAGGATTTATTTAGTATTGTTGCACATAAAATTGAATTTAATTTTCAAAATAAATGAAACGAGTTTTTGCGATATCAAGTTTTAATTTAAAATAATAGGATGCCTTGTCTCAATGAGCTATGGGCGTTCGACGTTCCGTTCAGACCCACAGGCTTTAAAAACGTGCTAGTTTGCTCTGTTTTAAAAAGATTACCGGATTAAGGAAGATTGAATGCGATATTATCACGACCAGAGATGATCTTCTGTAACTAAGCTGCCTTTCTATTCCTGTTATTGTCCATAACCAGAAAAGTAATTCAAATCTTTTAAGCAGCCCTGCATTTAATCTATAATTTTACATAAATTCGACATAGTATATTAAAATTTAGTTTAGTAACAAAATAGTTTAGTAAGTAGGATGAAAACTGTGTGTCAGCAGTTTTTATCAATAGGTGAAAAAATACTGGAATTCTTTTGTATACAGCCTCGTATATTATCTAACAGATTTTAATACAAGCTACATATTAAGCTAACGTTTAATTCAGCAGAAAATAGATTTAAGACTATTGAATTCACACTTTTAGATTTTATCATCCATAAGCGGTGATTTATCCAGTTCTTTGTGTGGCTTTCCATATGATGCCTATATGGCATGCACATCATATTCTTCTACAGTAAGTATCTTCTAGTGAACCTCAGTATTGTATATCGATTTCCTTATATTTTAAATAGCGTAACATCATTAAAATATGCTGTAAACGATTATTCTCCGTGGGTTAACATATACTGGAATTCTTTTGTATGGTCATTGTAAATGAGTCATGATTTGTAACTCACATTCCACAAGATGCATGTTTTAGTACACTTCATTAATTCATAATAATTTCATTATGTTTGAAATGATGAAATATCATTAAATTGCACTCGAAACGACTTTTTTCCCATTGACCGTACAAAAATGGAACAATTTTGACAGTCCCTGTAAATGAACTATAAATGCGCTTTATTTTCAATAAAGATCATGCTATAGTAAATGTAAATAACAAATTTAAATTACAGAGAAATTCAAGTATTTTTAAGAGAGTGCACGGACGAACAGTTAGACAAACTGAAGGCATAAACACTTTTCAACTTGTCGGGAAGTGTTAAAACCAAACTCCAATGATTTATGAAAAACAGTTAAATTATAATAAATTAAATAAATAAATTAATGAATAAATTAAAAAAAAAATTATTACACTTCTTCATTTCTCACTACTACAGTGAAACCTCCCTATGCAACCACCTCCATTAAGCGACCACCTTCCTGAATAATCTTTAGTTTAGTTTAGTTTTTTTTTTTTTTTTTTTTTTTTTTTAAATGTATACCGGTAACTTTTAAGTGCTTAATCCTCTTTGACACTTTTTAGGCAATGAATTTGATGACGAATTATGAATGACGGCCAGTAAACTCTCCTACCTTATTCCGGCAGGAAACTCAAAGATATAGTATAAAGTAATAAAATTGTCATTATTTGTTTCCGCCCAAGAAAAAAAATGCATTTATTAACTGAATTTTGAAAGTACTTCAAAGTAAAAGTTATAAAAGATAAAACCGTAAAATCAAAGTAAACATCAATGCATTCATTTTTTAAACTCTGCAGTAATTAATTAATGTAATTACCTTTTGTTTTGATACTTAAATTCTTATATTTGTTCTTAATGTGAAAAATAAATTTTACTAATATTAATTGCTACCTTTTTTCAACAATTAAAATCTAGATTTAAATAGGAACTCTAGCAGCGACCAATTTTTATTGGAACGGACGTGGTCGCTTTAAGGAAGTTTTGTTGTACTTAGTGTTTTAAATATTTCGTTGTTGTGATTCAATAGCCAGTTCGTATATTTTGGCGAGAGGATTTTGGCGCTCTACTTGTTTTTGTAACTTGTAAACAGCTATAACTATAAAGAATATTTAACTGGCGACTTATCACCTGCAACTGGCTAACAATAAGATGCCTTAAAATTAATTTATAATCAAACTAGCGGCCCGCTCTCGCTTTGCTTCGGGTACTCCCGTGTCACTACTGACACCGCAAATTGTTACTACCACTTCATTCCATTAAATTCAACTACTAAAACCATTACTTTAGGGTTCAGCCTGCGTTTGCAATGTATAAGCGGAAAAAATGAAATTATTTACGACATCGCATTAAAAACCTCAAAGATAACAGTATTTCTCCAATATTTAATGGATGTTATTATACATGTAAACCTTCCTCTTGAATCACTCTATCTATTAAAAAAAACCGCATCAAAATCCGTTGGGTAGTTTTAAAGATTTAAGCATACATAGGGACATAGCGACAGAAAAAGCGACTTTGTTTTATACTATGTAGTGATTCTATAAATATTAAAAAGTTGTACTGTTGTCGAAATCCCACATGTCTAAATTTTTATAATTCCAACCTATCAGAGAAGAAAGCGGATTAAAAAATTCCTACTTTACATACAAAATAAAGTTCTGTTAAATAAAAGAGCGTAAAAAGTTTAAGTTAACATATATGAAGTTAATACATGATACTATTGAGAATTATTGTATAATTATCAATGAGAAACTGAAAGTCGAAACTTTTTTATTATGTTTTTCATATAATAATAACAATAATGAGAGATATGCGTCAGCAAATATTATAAAACACTCTCCATAACTCATGAAAATATTGTTACAAAATTCTCATCATCGGTACATTGAGATTGACTCATAAATATACAAATTGAAATCGCTCAAAAATGATGTGTTACTCAAGAAATATTAGACAATCATGATGCATTGATTACAATTCGCATAATAGAAAATTCTACGAAAAAGTTTAGACTATAAGCATAGAAGAGGAAATTTTAACAATTGGTATCGAAAACGAAATTCTGATTAATTTAAAAACTAATAATATCACAGTAATTTAAGCACTGGCAAGCAACATATAAGCAACATGAAATATGTTAAAATTTAGTTTCATCTTATAATTCATGAAATAATCAATCATAGATGGAATCCTATATAATAAGTCTAAATTTTACTCACATCACGCATAATGTTTACTAAAATTTCCTTCGGTTAGAGGGCCTAACGTAAGAAACTCAACAACACTTTTGATGACCATTAAACATTAAAAAATATTTCGGAAAATTACCGCTCAAAGACTGAAATCTATTTAAACTCTTTAATTTGTTCATGTAAAAGATATATAATTGATATTATCCCCCTTTCTATAGGGAACATATTTTGGTACATTCCAAAAACATATATCAATTGCATTATGCTTGAAGTAATAAAATGAAGCCTAAATATTTACCGCCTATAAATCTTAATGTATTTGAAATATTTTTTAGTGTCGAAATATTTTCAAGAGTCTTGCAAACGAATGATAAATGCAACGCATGCCATTTTCAATAAGTAATACGCTTTAGTGCATGTTACTTATTGAAAACCTAACACATACAATTTTACTGAAAATACAGATAATTTTATGGAAGTTAAGAGTATGTTAAGACAGACGAACCGTAATCATACACATTTTTTATTCATATCGTTAAAACGTTAATAAAGATTCACATGCATATTTTGTTTTGAAAGAGCTGGCTAATGAAAAAATTGAATAAAGCAAATCACCGCAGAAAAAACAACATTTGGAGGTTTTAAGCAATTTAAGCGAAAGGCAGAAAACATATTGAACATATTTTGCTTCTAACTTTCGAAATTTTTACTCGCTGTATCCCAGTTTTTCATACAGAAGTTGCGTTTTTGATGTGTGCTTTTTATATAACATTAACCGTTAACTGATGTAGTGGGGTGTTTTGCACCCCAGAGAAATTTAAATTCTGATAAATATTGCCA
This sequence comes from Maratus speculifer, assembly GCA_964019185.1. Lineage (NCBI taxonomy): Eukaryota > Metazoa > Arthropoda > Arachnida > Araneae > Salticidae > Maratus > Maratus speculifer. The sequence continues at coordinate 14,904 of CAXHSM010000775.1, forward strand.
TTTTACATTACTAGATGGATTGTACAGTTTGTTACAAACAAGTTACAGTTGTTTCAGTTGCTTTAATACAAGTAAATAATGCAAAATTCACAGTAAATTTCCTTATTTTAATTCGCTAAATTTTGTGGAGTGCACAAGAAATATTTTGGAGTACATAATCTACCTCAACACTTACATTATTTAAAAAAACTTCACCACTAGGGTTAATAATTTTCTTCGTTATATCTAAGATTGCCATAATTGAACTTGATTTTACATTTATGCGCTGTCTTTAAAATACATTTTCTTTTCCAAAGTTATAATTATTATTTGCGATTGAACATTCGAAAAGAGATAGTAATGCGTAAAATGTTACAATATGCAAACATGATCAAACTAATTGCGTTTAAAGAGTCAAGAAGCACAAGACGCACGTTTTCTTTTTTTTCGAAAGATGCTGCAAAATTGCACTTACTAAATTCCAAAAAGTGATGTAATTCCTATGCACCATAAGTTAAATTTGCAGTTGATTCTTCTCACGAGAAACATTGATTAGGTCACAATGAAATATCGACATCTATGATGTTCTTATTCTATTCCACTCAATTCACTATCACATCTAATAAACAAAACCAGACGCTCCAAGGAGGTGCATTTCGCCAGCCCCCCCACCAACTCAAATTTTTTCGACAATAATACCAATCGTTTATACCTCGTTTGTACCCGTTTGTACCAGCAATCTTTTCGTTTATACCTCATTTGTACTAGAGTAATATAGAATTTTTAGTGGGGGGGCTGGAGAAACGGCCAGCCCCCCCCACCTCAACATTTATAAAAATGAATAGTGCCAATCGTTTATACCTCGTTTGTACCCGTTTGTACCAGCAATTTTTTCGTTTGTACCTCATTTGTACTAGAGTAATAAAGAGTTTTTAGTGGGGGGGCTGGAGAAACGCCAGCCCCCCCACCTCAACATTTATAAAAATGAATAGTGCCAATCGTTTATACCTCGTTTGTACCCGTTTGTACCAGCAATCTTTTCGTTTGTACCTCATTTGTACTAGAGTAATAAAGAGTTTTTAGTGGGGGGGCTGGAGAAACGCCAGCCCCCCCACCTCAACATTTAAAAAAATGAATAGTGCCAATCGTTTATACCTCGTTTGTACCCGTTTGTACCAGCAATTTTTTCGTTTGCACCTCATTTGTACTAGAGTAATAAAGAGTTTTTAGTGGGGGGGGGGCTGGAGAAATACCAGCCCCCCACCTCAACATTTAAAAAAATGAATAGTGCCAATCGTTTATACCTCGTTTGTACCCGTTTGTACCAGCAATCTTTTCGTTTATACCTCATTTGTACTAGAGTAATAAAGAGTTTTTAGTGGGGAGGCTGGAGAAACGCCAGCCCCCCCACCTCAACATTTAAAAAAATGAATAGTGCCAATCGTTTATACCTCGTTTGTACCCGTTTGTACCAGCAATCTTTTCGTTTGTACCTCATTTGTACTAGAGTAATAAAGAGTTTTTAGTGGGGGGGGGGGGGCTGGAGAAACGCCAGCCCTCCCCCACCTCAACATTTAAAAAAATGAATAGTGCCAATCGTTTATACCTCGTTTGTACCCGTTTATACCAGCAATCTTTTCGTTTGTACCTCATTTGTACTGGAGTAATAAAAAATTTTTAGTGGGGGGCAAGAAAAACAGCCAGCCCCCCACCTTAATATTTTAAAAAATGAATAGTGTGAAACGTTTAGACGTCGTTTGTAATAGTTTTACCCAAAAATCTTTTCGTTTGTACATCATTTGTACTAGAGTAATAAAAAGTTTTTAGTGGGGGAGCTGGAAAAACGGTCAATCCTCCACCTCAATATTTTAAAAAAATGAACAGTGGCAATCGTTTATATTTCATTTGTACCTGTTTGTACCAACAATTTTTTCGTTTGTATCTCATTTGTACTAGAATATTAAAGAGTTTTTAGTGGGGTGGAGGGGCTGAGAAACACCCATTTTTAGCACTTTCCAACAAAGTTGAAAAGTGCTTATGCATTCGGTTTCTCTGGCCGTCTGGCCGGATGGCCGTCTGTCCGTCTGTCCGCGCTCTAACGCCTGTAAATATACTCGGATTGCTATGAAATTTTTATACGTTATTGAGGTTTACCCTAGCACGAACCCTATTGAAAATGAAGTATCTACCATGATTATTTTATCTACAGGGCGAATCAAAAGTTACCCATTACATTACGGCCTATGGGGAAAAATCGTTAATATACTCGGATTGCCATGAAATTTTAGGACGTTATTGACGTTTACCCTAGCACAAGTCCTATCGAAAATGAAGTTTTTACCATGATTAGTTTTTCTATAGGGCGAATCAAAAGTTTCCCATTACATTACGGCCTATGGGGAAAAATCGTTAATATACTCGGATTGCTATGGAATTTTAGGACGTTATTGAGGTTTACTCTAGCACGAACCCTACTAAAAATGAAGTATCTTCCATGATTAGTTTATCTACAGAGAGAATCAAAAGTTTCCCATTACATTACGGCCTATGGGGAAAAATCGTTAATATACTCGGATTGCCATGAAATTTTAGGACGTTATTGACGTTTATCCTAGCACAAGTCCTATCGAAAATGAAGTTTCTACCATGATTAGTTTATCTACAGGGCGAATCAAAAGTTTCCTATTACATTACGGCCTATGGGGAAAAATCGTTTCAAAGGAATTTTAAAGATGTTATACCCTGTCAAACATATTAAAATATGCATTCTATAAAATATAAGGTGAAAATGTAGCTATTATTCATTTACAGGGCCACACAAAAGAATTCCAGATAATGGTAAAAGGAGGAATTGTGTGTGACATATTTTAAATATATTAAGCTTTTTCATGTATAATAAAATTGATATATGTCACTGAAGCTTAATATAAATTATACGCTACTGTCTTGCTTAATATGAAGTACATAGCATTTACAGGGCCACACAAAAGATTTCAAATAGTATATTCTTTCCGAAGTAGCGTATATGTGTCTGATTATGACTGATGGAGGGATGAAATGCATTTTCATTATGATAATCGCGTTTATATTTTGCTAAATATATGCACATTATATGGTGTGTATAAATGTTATAGTTGATATACAGGGCTACCCAAAAGAGCTCACCAACTTTACTGAATATGAGCGTAAATTATTTAAAGGTGGTTCTTAAATAAGCTGTGCAGTTTTACGCTGAGCTGCATTCAATTTACTGAGAAATGTTTGCAGAATATAGATAAGGGGATATACAGGGCCACGCAAAGAATTCGGTACATGGACGCCTATAAATGATGATTTATGAGAATGTGATTTCAGTTGTTTTAAAAGTGTTTTAGTTTACAATAAATTTTAGCCTAATGCTGACGTGTAATAAAGATACAATGTAAATTACAGGGCTGAACAAAAGTATCCAAGTATGTTTCCATCTAATAGCATGAATTGCTGAAAAAGGAATTTCAAGCTACTGGGTATTTTCTTGCTAAGCTAAATTTTCCCATTATATGAACTGACATATGAAATACAGGGCTGTTCAAAAGTACTGGAATACATATTTGGGTATATTTGGCTATACACTATTATTTCCCTAAATAACAAAGTTTTGTTAAAGATTTCATTAAGTGTTGGAAAGTTCTTCATAATCTATGCTTAACGCATGATTTTTCTTACTTGTAATATTTAAAAAGATGAACAGTGTCAATCGTTTATACCTTATTTGTACCCGTTTGTACCAACCATCTTTTCGTTTGTACCTCATTTTTCCTAGAGTAATAAACAGTTTGTATATGGGGGGCTGTAGAAACGGCCAGCCTCCTGCCTTAATATTTAAAAAACTGAATAGCGCAAATTGTTTTTACCTCATTAGTGCCCGTTTGTGCATTCAATATTTTCATTTATACCTCATTTGTACTAGAATAATGATTTTTTTCGAGGATCACGAAAGATTCGTGTCTTTCTTCTATTATAGAAAGACAAAAGAAGCATAAAGAAAGAGCCTGTTGATAAAAACCTATACGAAGTATATTTAAAAGATTGCTCCCCCCTCATACTTAGCCCTTTCAAGAGCAGAAAAATTCTCTTTATAGAAAGATGAAATAATTGACTGAGACACAAAAAAATTATACTGTAGACTCCATTAAATCCGAAATTTTAAAAGCCGCAACTCTCTGAAATCCACACATAATTTACAAAGGTAAACAATGAAGTATTCAGTTCACATGTAGGGACAAAATTTGAACATTTAATTTTTATATAAATTCTATATATATTTTAATTTGTAATTTTCATATTACTGAATTCATGCTTTTTCATGTAGGAAGAATAAATTTATTTCTGAAAAAAATCAAGATATGCTAATATCACTGGTAATCTCAATATTTTTGCCAAATATATTTATGCATTAATCAAGCTCTTTTTGTTTTTCATGCACAATCAATAGATTTGCTTTAAATTTTGAATGTAGGTTCATACTGATAAGATGCTTCCCTGATTAATTTTGGGGGACTTTTATGTTTATTTTAAAGTCTTCTTTGCTATGCAATACACACAAATATAAATTCTAAATAATAAAGACCTAAAATAAAAGTCAAGTTAGTAGATTATTAACTAAATGATTACAATAAGTGTGTATCATAAAGATTGCAAACTAAATTCCAATTTTGGTAGATCTTAAGTCATAACAGTAGGGAATATTATAAAAAGTTATAGATATGCAGCAGGAAAAATGAAGTGAACATAAATAAGGAAAGAAAGAAATACACCACACTGTAAAAAATATCCGTTAATATACAGAAATTGTTCCCTAAAATTCTACGGAATAGTTCCTTTTTTCCGAAAAAACAGCAGAAATTCCGTTATTGATATTTTGAGATTATAAAAACAGTAACTTTTTCGTAAAATTTTCTGAAAACGGAGGAGTTCCGTATTAAAACAGCATAAATTCCATAAATAACACCAGTGTCGCCATCTATATCTGGGATACAAAAACATTATAAAGTTGTTTCATGAACAACTTTGTATAATAATGTTCTTTATTTCTTTCTGTTTTAATAATATAAAGCTAGCATATTTTTACAATATTAAAAAAAAATAAAAATTATAAAATTTTATTAATCTCTTTTAAGTTTGAGATTAGTTAGTTAGTTTATTTTCAGTTAGTTTATTTCCATTATCATTTTTAAATAATGTTTACTACATTTATAGCCTATTTTTTAAAATATGCGTAGGATAGTGGAAAAACGTTCGACTTTTAAATTTAATATATTTTAATAAAAGTAATAATAAAATAATAATAAAATAATTTTAATTTTAATATATTTTAATATTACTTTAAGAATATCCTTTCAAAAATAAATAAGTAAATAAAGATGAATAATATTACAATAAACTTTTAAAAATCTCCTTAAAATGAAAAAAAAAAAAAAACTTTTTAATGCATTTAACTCTTAATACATGTAATATTTTAAAGTCTAAAATTTATTTTTTATAAAACTGAAATTAAAAACTAAATATTCGAAATTATGGAAATAAAATCTGGAATCTGGATAATGGAAAAACGTTCGACTTTTAATTTTAATATATTTTAATAAAAGTAATAATAAAATATTAATAAAATAACTTTAATTTTAACATATTTTAATATTACTTTAAGAATATCCTTTCAAAAATAAATAAGTAAATAAATATGAATAATATTACAATAAACTTAAAATCTCCTTAAAATGAAAAAAAAAAAAAAAAAAAAAAAAAAAACTTTTTAATGCATTCAACTCTTAATACATGTAATATTTTAAAGTCTAAAATTTATTTTGTATAGAACTGAAATTAAAAACTAAATATTCGAAATTATGGAAATAAAATCTGGAATCTGGATAATGGAAAAACGTTCGACTTTTAATTATAATATAATTTAATAAAAGTAATAATAAAATATTAATAAAATAACTTTAATTTTAACATATTTTAATATTACTTTAAGAATATCCTTTCAAAAATAAATAAGTAAATAAATATGAATAATATTACAATAAACTTTTAAAAATCTCCTTAAAAAAAAAAAAAAAAAAAAAAAAAAAAAAAACTTCTTAATACATGTAATATTTTAAAGTCTAAAATTTGTTTTGTATAGAACTGAAATTAAAAACTAAATATTCGAAATTATGGAAATAAAATCTAATCTGATAAACATTTAGAACTATACACTCATATAGAAAATAATTCTCAATAAAAATTAATGCCGCGTTCAACATAAGGCCTTTGCTTTATAAAATCATTCGAAATAAATAAAGATATTTGCGAACACTGTATGCGTAACTATGGCGTAATGGTATTACACTACTACAAGCTGCCATGGGACAGGTGCTTGGTTCGATCCCCATCGAGGGTAAGTGACATTTATTCAAAGTTGTTTAAATTAAATGTATGTGTTCTAATCTGATGTGTCCTTGTCTAAAGAATAAAAAAGCCAGTTTGTCCTTGAAAATTGTTTTTTGGCTTTCAAGCGAAAATTTTTATATAAAAAAAAATATGAAAACGGAAATATTTTGTAAAAAAACGGAAATATTGCTGGAAAAAACGGAAAAAATTTTCCGTTAAATAACGGAAATAGTATTGGCGTCTAGATTACCAGAACTATTTCCGTTATTTAACGGGAAAATTTTTTACAGTGCAATTAATCCGCCATGCAGCAGTAAAACAACGTATTTTAAAATTATAAAATTATGTCTATGCTAAAAATGAAAGTGTGGAATATTCCAAAAGTGTAGATGCAATATATCAAATTATCTTACAATAATAATATATGTAATGTACATATATACATATGTGTTTGTGTGTGTTTATGAGTTTTATAATTAAAATTAGGTGGTCACACTGTATGACCACCGCGATTGAAAGGATTAAAACAGGAGTTCTCAAATTATGGTATTAGTACTAGTACTGGAAGTTTTAGATAAATGGAACTAATACTTCGGCATATGTTGAGTTGACATTTCATCCTTCCTGATTTTTTTATTTTTATACGTAAAGAGTATTTATGTTCGCTATTTAAATACATCAACATTTATCACCCAAAATTATTTATTTTATAGTGTTTTTTCTGTATTAGATTTGAAATTTTCCTCTGGTGGTAAACGGTTTGTGAACTTCAATTTAGTGGTACGTCTATTTAAATGTTTGAGAATCCCTAGATTAAAAGATTCAGGTAAAAGGTTGTTTCACAGACACACCATCGATTAAAAATTATTTTATTAGACAAATAAAACTGATACACAAACGAAAACATTGTTGGTACAAACGAAAACAGTATAAAGGTGTGTGAATACAAATCACGATATACATTTTTTAAAACATTGAGGTAGAAGCTGGTCATTTTCCCCACTCAAAGTGAAAAACTTTTATTACTCTAGGTAAAAATGAAGTATAAATAATTGGCACTATCCATGCCAATTATAACAACAGTTAATATTGAATGAATGCTTTTTAAATACTGTTTTTTTTTTTTTTTTTTTTTTTTTTTTTAATCATTATAGCACAGCTTAAAATTAAACGAAAAGATTGTTAATATAAATGGATACAAAGGAGGTGAAACGATTGGAGCCATTTATTTTTTTAAATATTGAGGGAGGGATTCTCACAGTCTCTCCATCTCCCACGAAAAGCCATTTATTACTCTTGAGCAAATGAGGTACAAACAAGATATAAATAATTAACACTACCTTTTTTTTTATTTTTTTTTCTATCTTTATAAGAAAAAAATATCGTTTTCGGGAAAATTTTCGAATTCCCGTTTTCGACGGATTTAGAAGTTCTAGGAGTCAGAAATTCCAAAAAACCAACAGTGAGTCTATTTGTCTGCATGTGACATAAATTTTGTGGGCACTCTATTTTAAGAACTAATGCATGGAATTTATTAAAAATATATATTTAGTTAGTCTTTGATATAAATTGGTGCTGATTAGATTTTGGTGTAAATCACACAACAGGTAACGCTGCTATGCTGCCCTTTGTAAGATTACCGTAATAACTATATCCAGAATGTCATCAGACTTCAGATTAAGTTAGTCCTTGACATGAATTGATGTTTTTTTACGTTTTTGTGCAAACCGCTCGATAGATGGCGCTGCTATCCAGTATTATTTAAAAATTTCTGCAATCGCTCAGTCTTCAGGTATAATGCACAAATTTTTATGAATTTGGTTAGTCCGTGACATGAGTTGACATTTTCTACATTTTGGTGTAAATTGGTTAATAGGTGGCGTTTCTATGCTGCATTTTTTTTTAAATTCCTCAATAGCTCTATTTCAAGAACTAATTCACGGATTTCCATCAAACTTCAGATCGATAAGTTCTTGACAGGAATTTATGCTGTTTATATTTTGTTGTAAATAACTCTTTAGTTGGCGCTGCTATACAGCATTTGTTACGATATCTCAAGAACTAATGCACGAATTTCTATCCAAATTCAGATTCAGTTAATCGTTGACATGAATTGGTTTTGTATACATTTTGGTGTGAATCGCCTAACAAGTAACGCTGCTATGCTGTATTTGTAGGATTTACACGATTTTAGCGATACTCATAACTCAAGAACTAATGCATGGAATTTCATATCTTTAAAATTCTCTTGATGGGCATAGATTACAATTTAATTTTGGAACTGTAATGGAAAATTTCGAAAATTTAACATGTATGAGATGGAAGAAAGTTTTGGAATTGCCATTAGCGTCCAGTTTTGAAAAGGATACTTCCCATTTCTCCAATCCTCTTCCCTAATTTTATTTTTCTAAATTCCTATTTTTTTTTTTTTTTACCATTAATTTTTTTTAATATTCTACTAAAGCTGAGGTACAAACGGTAAGACTGTTGGTACAAATGAATACAAAGGAGGTATAAGGGATTTCGTTATTTATTATTTCAAATATTGAGACAGGGGTCTGGAGTTTCTCCATCATCACACAGAAAACCGTTTATTACACTGGTAAAAATAAGGTATAAAAGGGTTATAAAAGTCTGGGGATATCTGGTTTTTTTTCCTATTTTAATATTGAAATGTGCGCTTCCAGTGTCCTCAACTTACTAAACACTTTTATTATTTTAGTACAGATGAGATAGAAATTAAACCACTGTTTTTACAAACGAGTACAGTTAAGATATAATCGATTGGAGCAATTCATTTTGTAAAATTCTAAAATTGGAACTTCCCGTTTCTCCAGTCTCCCCTACCCCCACCTCATTAAAAGTTGCTTATTATTCTAGTAATGTTGACGTACTAACTAAAAGAATGAAGTATAAACGATAGGCTGTACTTATTTTTTTAATATTGAGGTGAGTGCTAGTCGATTGACCAGAACCTCCCCCCCCCCCTTTCCTCGAAAAAAATCATTATTCTAGTACAAATGAGGTATAAATGAAAATATTGAATGCACAAACGGGCACTAATGAGGTAAAAACAATTTGCACTATTCAGTTTTTTAAATATTAAGGCAGGAGGCTGGCCGTTTCTACAGCCCCACAAATACAAACTGTTTATTACTCTAGGAAAAATGAGGTACAAACGAAAAGATGGTTGGTACAAACGGGTACAAATAAGGTATAAACGATTGACACTGTTCATCTTTTTAAATATTAAAATGGGTGTTTCTCAGCCCCTCCGCCCCACTAAAAACTCTTTAATATTCTAATACAAATTCGATACAAACGAAAAAATTGTTGGTACAAACAGGTACAAACGAAATATAAACGATTGCCACTGTTCATTTTTTAAAATATTGAGGTGGAGGATTGACCGTTTTTCCAGCTCCCCCACTAAAAACTTTTTATTACTCTAGTACAAATGATGTACAAACGAAAAGATTTTTGGGTAAAACTATTACAAACGACGTCTAAACGTTTCACACTATTCATTTTTTTAAAATATTAAAGTGGGGGGCTGGCTGTTTTTCTTGCCCCCCACTAAAAATTCTTTATTACTCTAGTACAAATGAGGTACAAACGAAAATATTGTTGGTACAAACGGGTACAAACGAGGTATAAACGATTGGCACTATTCATTTTTTTAAATGTTGAGGTGGAGGGGGCTGGCGTTTCTCCAGCCACCCCACTAAAAACTCTTTATTACTCTAGTACAAATGAGGTACAAACGAAAAGATTGCTGGTACAAACGGGTACAAACGAGGTATAAACGATTGGCACTATTAATTTTTTTAAATGTTGAGGTGGGGGGGCTGGCCGTTTCTCCAGCCCCCCCACTAAAAATTCTATATTACTCTAGTACAAATGAGGTACAAACGAAAAGATTGCTGGTACAAACGGGTACAAACGAGGTATAAACGATTGGTATTATTGTCGAAAAAATTTGAGTTGGTGGGGGGGCTGGCGAAATGCACCTGCTCCAAGGATGCAGCAAGTGGCAGCTAATGGAAACTTCCGTAAATCATCTTTTGTGACGTCAGGCAGTTCTTCCATCCAATTACACATCGCATTCTGACATCAGAAAGTTCTTGGCCAAGTATGTATCCCATTTTACAAACACTTCATTCATGAGTTCCGAAATAACAAAATAAAAAGAAAAACAGCGCCTATTCATCTGAATTTTTTTAGAGCGTGCCTAGGCCAAGGTGCATGCCACAAAAGTTTATAGTTGAATCCACTGGAATCCAATGGACTGTTAAATTGAATAAAATATTGTTACAGTTAAAGTGTAAGGATGAGTAAACAATAATACTTTGAATAATTAGCCTGTGTTGTAAATGCATAAATTAAGTGTGTATTCGAAAATAATTCCACCCTCAGCAGCTTGAAATTTTTTGAAACATTTTCAGACTCATTTTTAAAAGTAAAAATGTGGAACTTGCTGAGGGGATTTTTGAACTGATGTATAAGATCAAGATGCCGAATGATTTCATTTTTCGCTCAATTAATTAGAATTTGATTATAAACAATTATTTTTTCAGTATGACCATTTTTTTTTTTTTTTCGTTCTCAGATCTTCCGCTTCGGAAAGCCAACAGAAGTTCAAAATGCCAACTTTGACCTCATTCCCCCCCAACCCCAATATTTTATGCATTTATCGATAAATCGACAAGCGCGGCACATTGTGTACTTTCTAAATAAGAGAATTTGCTCGTTTGATGCGTTTGAGAGCAAAAATGAATTTCAAAATAAATCAGGTATTAAGGAGTTTGAATTGGAATACACCCCTAGCCAAAGATCTAGCACGCAGAACGACTAAAATAAGCACGAGAATCGTGAATCTCAATCGGAACTTAACATAATAATACACTTACTAATATAACATAGGTTTTTTTTCATCATATAAAAATTATGTGAATTAAACAACCCGAAAGAGATTCGGCTACTGCTTGGCGTGATTAAAAATGATTAGCTGTATCCAATCTAGATTTATATTACTTTTGAGGATACATTAGTCTGATAACTATAGTACAGTGCAAATTAAAATATTTTATTTAAACATCGACAAGCTTTTTTTTACTGATTAATAAAATTTTAATAAATTGAACTGAATAATCCAGCGACAATACAAAGGGATCTTGGTTACGGCAGTTTTATTTAGTCATAAATCATGTCTTATTAAAAAAATATCGTAATTAATAATCTCGCATGAACAAAACATGAATCTACACATCGCATGAATCTAAAATGAGTATGTCAAATTCATATTCATATCTTTAAACATTAAAAGATAAACAAATGTATCATTAAAATATCAATACTATCTTTAAACTTCATTCTTTTTATTTAAACTTCATTATTATTATTATTATTATTATTATTAAACATTAATTTTTACACATTAAAGAGTTTTCTTCATACTGTAGTAGAATGTACGTGTATTATTTTAATGATATAATGCAGAAAAATGAACGGCGTAGTAAGTACAAAAATTTAAAAGAATTTGTGCAGCGTTAAAAATGTGAAAATTATAGTTATCACAAAAAAGTTCATTCTACTTACCAATCAAAAATTATAAAAAGAAGTCAATTATTATAATAACTGTGTTTAAATCTCTATTAAACAATTTAGAATAGAACATTACAAAACATTCTTCCATAGAAATTAATGGACATAAGAGTCATCCAAATTACCTTCACGCGTTCTACTTTATCAGATAAATGCACATTTTTCCACGTAAAGTGATTAATTTCAGCAACATTGCAGAAAAGATATTGATTTGTGAGGAATTTTGAATATAATACTAATAATATACATAAAAACTGCACAATTTTAACATTCTATGAATATATAAAGAGAATTTTTGTGGTGTATTAAGAAAGGTTAAACTAATTCTATAACTCTTTCGCCGATGCCAGTGAACTAGTGTAACATTGTTTTTAAAAAGGGAAAATAGCTTGATAATTAAGTGCAGAATGAAAAGTTTGACATAATTAGGAAGATAAAACTCTAAACCACAGGATTTCGGCGATTTTTCATAAAATTGTTTTACTGAGTTAATGATGCGCAGTAAACAAAAATTCGAGAACGAGGATGTCAAACAGGAAGTAACGATATAATATGTGCATTTTCACCGCTGAAGTTTCAAAATGAATAAAAAATTATAGTGGGATGTTTAAAATTGCTCGAGGAATAATAATAATAATCTATATTTCAAAAGGATTGCCGCTTTTCTCTTCAATATATAAAATAAAATAAAAAAATATAAATATATCTATTCACATTTTTAGTACGGTTTTTAATATATTATTTCCATTTTCTTTAATTTGGTTTGTCTCTTCAATCCAGAGCTTATTTTATAAGTTAAACTAAAAAAATAATTTCAAGAATATAAAACGGAAAAAAATTGTACCTAATATCGGGAGCGCGGGAAAACGAATTTCGAGCCGAAATGTTCAGATCTAAAATGGTTTATATTTAAGGGGGTCTGGGACACATAATAAATAAATAAAAAATATTTAATGAGTAAAAATTTTGAATTTTTTATCAGCATTTTTTAAATATTAATTTTAAAAAAAAATATTTAAAGTAAAAATATGAAAAAACGATGTAACTTTTATTTTAAAATATCATATTTTGAAAAGTAAATATATTTTTTTCAAATTGGCTGAATCAAAATTAAAGTAAAATAATCATTGAAGACATGTTACAAGTTTGAAGCGTGTTTCTTTAAAGGGTTCTTGAGTTATAACAATTTAAATCTAATTTAAATCTAAAAAATTGTGAAAAAAAAAAAAAAAAAAAAAAAAAAAAAAAAAAAAAACATCATGAAGAAAAATGCATATTCTTATGACAAACATTGCTTGAAAGTTAGATAGTAAAAACATACCAAAAAGAAAAAATAATAATATTTCGTTTTCTAATTAAGATAGAAACATGATTTTAACGCCATTTTAAGCATTAAAAAAAAAAAAAAAAAAAAAAAAAAAAGAATTTTTTAATGCCACAAAAGTTTTTTGGAAAATTTAAAGATTTTGAAGCCCGGATCCCCCCCCCCCCCACACACACACTTAATATAAAGATAAGAAATTTGATTTTATTTTTATTTATTTTTTTAAGCACTTGAAAGTGAATTATCTTCTAAAAAAATAGTGAATTCAGCGGATATCTTATGAATGCATCTGGAACTGTGAAGTTTGAAAAAGTAAATCAAGTCTATTCAGAAAGGGGTTTTACCATATTTCTAGCGAATTGTAAATACAAATATGATGCTTTTGGCAAGGTCAGAAAATAACAGCAATGAAAATTAATGCAATACCAGCATGTTTATCTAGGTTTTGACTCAAAGTCTACTTCCTTTTAGAGTCAGCTCAAAGGAATTCAAGTACAAAGATTAGAAATGTTTTTTTTTTATTCTTAACATAAAAATAATTAACATTTACCGCAACGTCAGAATTATTTCATAAGTAAGGGCATATGCAGGAGGGGGCCGATCTCCCCTCAAAATATCTGAAAATAGTAAGACATAATTTGAAATACTGTGAAACATAAGCGCTGGCATTAATTAAAAAAAAAAAAAAAATGTGGGAGGGGTAAGACTGTAACAGACGGGCTAATCAATGGCGTATCCAGACTTATAATTTCGGACGGGGTTGAGACATAGTGAAATTTTCTGAAGAGGTAATCAAAAGAAACGGGAAAAAATTCTTTTAAACAGATTTTTATGATGGCAGATAACGCACCTTTTATACAATCAAACCTTGCTGGAGATATAATCGCATGCGACTGGGAAAATTTTCGCTTTAGGACAGGTTTTCGTCTTAACAAGTATAATTCCATTACTAAAAATCCATCATTGAAAATTATCTACTAAAATGTATATCAATAAATAGTAAATAAAACCGAAATCAACAACAAATTTAAAATTACTTAAGAGCGTTCTTAATTTACACCTTCCTCCTTCAACTCCACACACGCTCGCACACTTTTTCAATACATTTTAGAACTCATTTTGGAGTGTTTTTCATTTTTTTTTTTCATAAGACAATTCGGAATATTCTTTCCCTAATGATGATTCTTCCTGAGACTGCCATTATCCGAAAATCGGATAGTATTTTTTTAAATTCTTTTTAATCATAATTTGTGGTTGATATTGATAGTTAAGTTTTTTGCGTATTAAAGGTACAGAATTGCTCAATTAGATTTATGATGCATTTATTTAATCATCCTATATTACGTTTTCCACAATAAAAAGAGTGTAAAGAAAGACAGTATATAGGAAACCTGGCTGAAATTGTTATTTTGTGGTCTCCACAAAAGAACACACTTTGTAAGATGAAAACCTGTCTAATGCGAAGTATTTTTCTGGTTCCTTTTAATTTTATCTTAGCACCTCTCATTACATTTTGCTAAACTTTCGTAATTAAATTGATATTTTCCATAAATTTCGAAAGGGGCTCCCCCCCCCCCTGAATATGCCACTGGTACTAAATGTTATGCACAATTTAATTTAAATATACAAAATATATCCATTAAATAAACAAAACTAAAAATTTTCAGACATAATACCTCGTGCAAGACAATAGCTTGATCTTTTTTTAAGGATACAAAACATAAACTTAAAATACCCCGTACAGGATAACAGCTTGATCTTATTTTTGAAGATACAAAATATAAACAATAAATAAACAAAAATAAGGTTTTGACAGAGGGTTTTTTTCTCGTGCAGGACAATCTTTAAACGCATAGCCTTAAAAAGAAAACGAAAGTTTAATTATTCAGAATTAAATTTTTACCAACATTTTTGAAAATGGAGAATTTAAGCAGTTTATTATACATTTTTTGTAACATCCCGTTTAAGAAAATCCCAGGAAGAAACCTTCATGTAACTAGGTAAAAATAGCATACGCACATGCACGTAATACGAGATTTTATTGATAAATCAAAGAAAAATCTATACCAAAAAATTAGCAAACAACTACTCTTTTTTAAATGCCTGACATAGAAGTTTCGTGTCTAAAGTTGAATGTAAAATAACACTCTTACGATCTACTTCAATACAGTAATAATTTTTCATCATTTCTCTGAAAGCTTAGAGTGCAAAAAGACACTGAAACCAAATATTTTTAAATATTGTTTAAAAAAAAAAAATACTTAAAAAACACAACCATTTTAGAGCAGAGTAAGCTACTTTGTTTTCGTTAGATGCAGACTTTGAAGCACAAATCAAAATATTATTTTAGAAGAACATGTATTCTAAATTTAATTTAATTAAAATTAATAAATTATATTGAAGACAGTAAAGTTTAATTTTATTCAAAATCAGCATCTCAAATATTTTTAAAGTAATACTATTTACTGCGTATATAAATAGAGAATTTTCCAACTACAATAGACACTTTGTACAAACAGCTATTTTGACAAATGCACGCCCAATAAAGGGCGGGGGGCAACTAAGTCCCTCTATTAGGCCTCAGCGTAGAAATACGCTGCTTTGATACAAATGGCTGGAATGACTCACTGCTATATTACGTGACAGCCGGTGCATTTTGGATCAAGCCTTACGTCACTTAAGCTATGAATGAGATTCTATCACAGAAAAATTTATCAGGAAACGGCTAATAGAGCGCAACTCTAGGAAAAAGAACGGTCCTTGTTAATACCTGCAGAGCATGAGAGAATAATTCAGTTTTCGCATGACCTTATGATTTTAAATTCAGGGATACAAATAACAAGTATGTTAACTTACACAATATTAATTTGACAGCATATACAGTTCTGCACGGATTGGAATTTCCAGGTCCGGCCCGGTGTAAAGCTCAAAAGTTCAGTTCGGTCAGTACAGAAATCGGTGGAAGCAGGCTAGGTTCGGCCCGATCTGGCCCGACACAATTTCTACTATTTCAATAAAATTCAGCTTTTTATCATATAATTAAGATTTCTTTAAAAGAATGTTGTATATATATTTATGGGATGATTTTACAATATATTTTACAGAAAATACACAATAGCAACATTAATGATTACTTATATTCTCAGATTTCAACATTTAAATAAAGATTCATTAAAAATTTAATATGATTTAGAATAATAATAATAAAAAAAAGTTTAAAACATCATAACTTTTGAAGCTGTATAATAAAAAGTAGATTTGTGAAAATATTTCTATATCACTTTTTAAATATTTTCTCAAATCCAAAGGAGCTACTTTTTGATACATTTCTGAATTCATTTCTTTTCCGAAACGCATAAGTTAGACAAGTGTTTTAATTCAGAAACTATGTAATCGAATGGCGTGATCCATTTTTTCATACAAACAATTTAAGAAAATGTAGTCAAAGTAGCGTTTTGAATAGAATTTTCGAAAGATATGGGAAGAGAGAATACTCTGCAACCACGTGACAACAATCTTTTACATCTCAACGAGCATATACAAGTATCTTATTTACCGAAAATGGAAAACGCTATTCAATTCCAAATCCCTGCAGTCAGGCTTGCCAATTTTATACCTTTGCAGTTAAAAATTAGTCAAAAAATGTGTTAAACTTTCGAATTGTTGAGAAATGAATTTAAGAGCCACCAAGAAGATATTTCTAAAGATTATGTTAACATAATGTCTTTATCGCTATTAATACTTTTACAAATCATGTTGTCTGCCCCACACATCTTGAGAACAATTAAATCTAGTTTCGATCCGGCTCGACTATATGTTGAAAAATAATGCAAGCTTGATCTAGGCCCGGCACGAATCTGCTAAAATAACAAACATTAAGCCCATGTTAGACACAAAGTAACTGCCGATGCCGATTTCTACACTGTACAAGTCACATTTCTATATTGATATTGTCAAATTAGTATCAGCTTTTGCTAGCCAGGCCGGGTACGGGCCCGTGCAGACCTCTAACTTAATCCCGTCAAAAATGGCAGGATGTTCATCTGCATTTAATTTTCTTAAAACTTCATACAAATAATAATAATAATAATAATAATACTTCATTTTATGTATGATTTATTGTTTTTTAATAAGCAATCGGTAAAAGATATGATGTAGAGTTTCCAATTTTAACCTTTATAATTAAGAAATGAAAAATCAGTGAAAATTATGTCATTCTGACACAATCACATATTTTTTATTATTATTATTATTATTATTATTATATATATATTTTTTTATCAATGTAAAAATACATTTCAAGTTAAGAATAACATCATATTCACAGGCGCAAATTTTTCAGATATACTTTATATACATATATATAATTATTTTAAAGAAATTTCATTAAAAAACTTTAAAAAAAATTAAAATATAAATATTTTTTAAAAATAGCCAGCGCAGATACATCTACAAATGAACAACTTTCATTAAAAAATAAATAAAATAAAAGAAGGTAGTGAAATCGTTTCAGTAGAAAGCTCAGGGCAGATGACTAAAACATCAGCCTTGTGTTATAAATACATAGCACGGTTCACTCCAGAACGGTTACCAACATTTTCAAATACTTGGATTTTATATAAGTAAAGATACGACACAAGTAGAGTACAATACAAGCTTTATCGAGTCACTTCCATTAAATAAATAAATAAATAAAAATTAAACGCACACAAACGTAAAATGAATAACAGAATTAAAAATCGACTTCTACGGAGAATTCAGGAGACCAGCGCTCCCTGATGAAAAATTTTTAGTTTCTATTTTGTTAAGAGTTTAATCATTTTGTCGTTTGTGAAAAATAAATTTTAATTATATATATATATATTTTGGAACTTATGGTTGTGGCTTCTGTCACGATCTAAAATAAACACTTGTCATTACACAAATTTTCACACGAGACACAAGTACATGCCATACATGTAAATCAAAAATCCCAGACATAATAAGCTTATTGATAGTTCTTTCATCATGAATTAATTTCTGGAGATCGAACCATTATCACTAAAATTCAGCAAAGCGGCATGGTCCTGAACAAACGTTAATTAATCTCAAAGACAAATCGTTTCTTCTCTGCTCTGTGAAAGGAGGATGGGCATCGTAAAAGCTCGCAGTTGCACGGGAAACCTCTATGTGAGAAAAAAAAACTAAGTTAATAGAAGAAAAATCCAAAATTAATTTCAACTGAACGATAAGTGACTCCAATATTCCGGTGATTTAATTTATAAAAAACATACATATTGTATGAAAAGCGAAAGAATGATGATATGAAACCCATTCACACAATGTAGCTACTTATTCTTGTCTACATTTCAATTTAAATTTTGGGGGTGCAAAAGCGGGTTTTAATGCAACGTCTCTGACAAGGAAAGGAACAACTTTGGTAATTACAGGCTTTGATTATATTAACCCTTAAATTTCAGGTTCAATGGCTTTTATACAACGCTTCTTAGTTTTTGAGAAACAGGGGGGGGGGATATTATAACACAACTTAAATACTTTTTTTTTATACATAAAAATATACGTGTAGCTACAGTTTATTTATCTAAGTAAAAATTTTTAATATCGTGCATTAATTATAATGTTAATATATTTTAATTTAACTTTTTTTATTATTAAACCATTATTTCTCAACATTTAGAACTTGATGAAAGAAAAAAAGAGAAAGAAAAAAAATTCTACAAATTAGAAAAGAATATTTTCAAATATTAATAAAATGAATGATAGAAAGAAAAAAAATATATCGATTATTGAATAATAAAAATTAGAAAATCGTTTTAAAAACTGTTGTAGTGATGAGAAAATAAAACATATTTGTGGAAATCAAAACACTATGTGGGAAATTCAATGCATATTTTTAAAAACTAGATAAAATCTAACAAAATCTACGAAGATATCCTGTTTAAATAACAAAAGTCGAGACACCAAAATTTTTAACAAATTTATATGAAATCGGTGTTTCAAATTGTGAAAAACCGAAAGATATTTTCAAATATTAATAAAATGAAATTTAAATACTACAGTATTCGACATTTCACAAACGCTAGAAACTGAGAGTCGGCTGTAATAAATTCAACTGTAATGTGGAACGATGCAGACAATTACGGATTCTCCATAATTTTAGGGATTATTTCTATCAAATTAGAAGCATGTTCCCGATTACAATCGAAATAATCAGATTGTTTACATCCATTGCTGACAAAATTATTGAAAAGTCCAAGAAGGATTGACGTAAAATTGCGGATTTTGAAGAACTCAAAACTGGAATCCCCTGAAATATTTAAATAATAATAATAAAATGAATTATAATATAACATTTAAATGGTACAGAAATGGAGTAAATAAGATTTTAAATACAGCTCAAGTTTAAAAAAAAAATTTCTGGAGACGACTTTTTTTCCTCTTTTTATCTAAAAAGTAAATATTCAATTTAAAAATTAAGGATTAGGATTAGAATTCTACGATTTAGGATTCAATTTGCCCCCCCCCACCCCTCCCCCCAAAAAGCATGAATACGATATGAATATCCGATATTTTTATTCGGGGTTATTCATTCATCTAGAAATGTAAAATCTGGGAAGAAAAGATTTCTCTACATAATTTTGCCAATGGGTTCAACGAATGGCATCGTTTGCGATTAAAAGAGAAGCGCCCAAGTAGCAAGCCACTATTGATTACATTGGGGAGCTCAGCACTGCACCAACATTTCATTCATAGGATATAATCAAAATTGAATTTATGTTGGTAACATCTAAAATAAAAATGCCATTAACACGCAAATATAAACTTTAAATTACAAATATATCCATTGAAACGCCAGTGTTGAGGGATTTTAAAGAAAAAATACTGGCATTGAAACTTTTAAATTTTTTCTTCCAATACTGGTACAATATTAGCAAAATGTGAACATCTTAATGTTGGCGGCAATATTTCATAAAAATACTGGTTTAAGATATAATAAATAAAAATCACTACTGACCCGATATATACATATTATTTTTAGCTCACAGGCTATCATAGCCTGAGAGCTTATGTGCCCGCCCGTTCTGTATGTATGTATGTTCGTTCGTTCGTGCGTGCGTAACGCGATAACTCATGATAAAAATATCCGATCCACTTGAAATTTTATATATAGGTATATCCTAATAAGGCGCTTCCCTGATTAGTTTTTGGAGTTCATTCGATATGTATAACAGGGGGAACGGGGGTTCATGCTCCTCCCCTTAATTGATATAAATGGGTTTTCCACGCAGAATTAACAATTTTCGTTCAAAATTTAGATGTAGGATTATTCTGATGAGGCGATTCCGTGACTGTTATTAGGTGTTCATTGAATAAGCATAAACAGGGGGAACGGGGGTTCTAATACCCCTCCCCTTAATTTATATAAATGGGTTTTTCAAGCAGAATTGTCAGATTTCGTTCAAATGTCTGAGTAATTTTGGAAGTTTAATGGTTAAGTATAAAAGAGGGGGATAACTCCTCTTAAATTATATAAATGCTAAATGGCTTTTTATTAAGAATTATCCGATTTGCTCTGAATTTTGGATATAGATTTTTTATATGATAAAGCATGTCCTTGATAGTTTAAGAGGTTCAATAATTATGTATAAAAAAGGGGAAAGGGAGAACTGTTTCCCTTTCTTATTTTTTTTTTTCGAACCGAATTAACCCTTGAAAATATAAGGCTGTAGTGTACAATAAGTATGCGTAGCCTGTGAGCTCAATGCCATCAGTTTAACTGGGCAATATTCTTTTTATTTATTTATTTTTTAATTTTCTGTTATTAGAGCATATTCAAACTAAATGAAAATTCCATTTGAAAACAATTTACTGTGAACTACTGATAAATGAGGAAATTATTTGAGCCAATATTATTTTGTTACTACGGCACATGCGAAATGAATGAAAATAGCAGTGATAAATATATATTTTGAAAATAATTTAAGGCGAGATAATGGAAAACGAGGAAATCATTTAAGCCGCTCTTAAATTTAATATGAAGCTGGAATTCGATTAAAAAAAAAAAAAAAAGACTTGCCATGCTGCAATGTTTTCAATTTTCAGCTTTTCTCTATAAAACACACACTTCAAAAATTAAAAAATAATAATAATAAAGAAATGTTACTGTGTTTATTTCAGCTTTCTTTAGGAAGCAGAGAATTGAATTTTCCCGCATCATATGTGCTGACTTTTCCCTTTTAGTAGAAGAAAATGAAATAGATAAATAAATAAAACAAAAATCGTACACTATCGGAAGCTGCCACGAGCCATATAACTTCCGACATGCCGCAGACTTCTAATTCACCTCCCTCTCTATTGAGAAATAAAACATTACGGAAATATCATCTTATAAAATTTATTCTCAAAGCCATTCTACACTTCACTTTCGATTCTATCATCTTACCAAAAAATCGATAGGAAGAAAACAGAAACCTGCTTTCAGCCCTTTCATCCTCCAATTCAGGGAGACGGTGGCAGCAAAAAAAATATATAAAGAAATCTAAAACAAATAAATAAAATAAAAATACACAAAAAAAAGGAGAAAGGAAAAGACAGAGAATGTTCTGAATTGAATCTCGGCTTTAGAAACACTTTAGGTCTTGTCTGTCAGGCAGAACCCGAGGCCAGAGTGAGAGAGAACCCGTATCAGTTTACCAGCGACTTTCCGACAAAAATATTATCGGGACGTGATATCTTGCTGAAACCGTTGTATTCTTGCCCACTTACCACAGAACGGTACTTGAAGGCAGAAGGCACACAGTACCTGAAAAAGCGCTCTGTCAAACATCGGTAGAGGTACTTTAAAAGCTCTTTGTAGCTCCTGTTATCAGAGAGGCTACTGAAAAGGTCTGTGTTCAAGAGTCTGCAAGCGTTGATAGATAAAGGTCTCGAAAAAAACAGATGACAAAATCTAAAAAAACTGCTATTAAGGAATTTTCCCAAGCATCTTACGATTACAATGAAACGCCTTCCTTATTCTTGATATTCTTCAGGTTAAAACCGTGCTGCCTGAAAAGAACCTATTAATGCAAAGAACCAACAAAAGGATTTCGTGGAAGGCATAGCAGCTATTGATTTAACCAACATAAAATACTTATACATACAGATTTGTTTCTGTGCCATCAAGTGCAGGTGTTGTAAAATAACAAATGACATTTCAAATTCATTGATTAAAAGGTTTTTTAATCGACCAGTCTATCTATAAACCAAAAGGAACCAGATTTTTGGAATAAAGATAGTTTCAGTCCGGCCGAATTTTCAGCAGCATTTTCGCCGAAACTCAGACTTTTAGCCGGAAACGAAACCGAATTTTCGGTCGATCTCTATTTCTAATGTATTTTAAATAATTATTTTATATTACATGTATGTTCGTGGAAATAGTTTTAGTACATTTATTTGTGGTTAATTATATGAATTTTAATTATTTACTCAAGGTGAATTTAGCACTAGAACTTTAATTTATTGTAAAGATATTTTTATTTAAAAAATTAAATCCATCTTTTAGACGAGACACCGGGGTTGCAACATAAAAGAAAAGAAAAACACCTATTACTTTTACAAGGTTAAATACTATTAAACATACGGGAATTATATGTATCAAATTCAAATATTCATTTAATGCAAAGTTCAGATCGAAAATTCGCAAATCTGGCGACCCAGATCTGCTTTTAGATCATGTTATCATGCTGGAAGAAAAGGCAGTATAAGCGGAATACTTTAAGCAAAATTGCGAGGGGAAAATTCATGATACGGTTTAATTACTGTAATTAGTAAACCACACCTGCAATAGATAGGCGAACAAAGAAAATGATCTGACGGAGATAAAATCTGCTTTAATAATATGGATTCGTAAGAAATGGGAAGGGATAGTTCAAGGAGTCACCTAATACTGCATCAAGGCTTGCGACATTGGTTCGCTTTTCAGCAAACCGAGCGAGATATTGAATATTTATAAATGTAGGGGGGGGGGGGGGAAATCATCAGACGACAAACTGTAACATTCTAGTCAGATAATTCATTTTCCTTCAGAAATACATAGGTAAGACCGATTTTATATTTTCTAAGGATAAAATAAATAAATAAAAACAGAAAAATCAGCAAATCATGTTTGTAAAAAAAAAAAAAAAAAAAAAACTGTCATATTTACTAATATAGCTAGAGCAGCGATACTCAATGGTTTCTTCTCGTGGACTGCAAATATAAGTTTGCGACTTCAGACGGGCCCACACACTTATAAAAGAGTAAATAAATAAAAAATCACATTTAGCATAACAAATGTAATATAACAAAGCTAATATTATAAGTAGGGTTGAATATTTGTAACGGGAGAGATTTTAACAGAAAATTTAATACCACTCTTTGCAGAGAATAAATTTCGTAGTAGTTTTTTGTTACAAATGTTGTAGAAATATACCGTGAAGTTTACTGGTTGACATTAGTACTGTAAAAGGTTTCCGGGGCCAAATTACAAAATTTTAACTCTTAAAAACAGTATTAGCTAAATAATTAGTATAGAACGTAACAATATAACAATGCAGAAGTTCCAAATTCTATGGGAAGAAAAAGAAGATTTTCTATTAAAAATCAATCTTTTGCTCAATGTAAAAAAAAAAATAAATAAATAGAGATGTTACAGTGCAAACTAAATCTGGAATTATATTTAATCAATGTTGACGATTAAGAAATGTATGCAACACTATAGGACTACATGCAAAATCAACTAAGGAAGTTAATTATAAATAGTAGGATTTAGGTTAATTAAAAATATCAGATTTGATCTTCCCAAATAAATATATAAAACAACGTTGAAGATCTTAAGTGCTTTTCATGAACCTCTCAGTGGTATACATATGGGTTAAAGTTTATGTGTTTCCAGTCGCACATAAAACATCGCCGGGCCACACGAGGTCGGCGGGCCGCAGATTGAGTATGGCTGATCTAGAGTGTTAAGAAATTTTTTTCTATAAATATAAATAGATAAAAAATTGTGGAAAAATGTGACAGTGAAAGATTCGATTGTAATCCAATACCTTAGCGGTCAGTACCTCGAGCTGGAACGACAGGTCAACAGTTCGATTCCGACGTAAGAGCTGGGCAATTTTTTCACTTACCATTTTATTCCTTCAGAGTTAGTAAATGAGTACCAAACACATGATAGCATGTGACCATGCCTTTCTTATTATGAGTTCATTTATGTTTTGGCATTTAGTAATAACAATAATAATGAAAGTTTACTTCATTCTCTTTGCACCGTTGGCGATTCCTTTATTTTATACACATATTTCACGCTTTAAATTTAAAATATAGGTGACCTTTCTGAAAGAATGATGTGTCATAAAAGGCAAAAAATATTAAAAAGTTGTAATATCTGTTGTAAACCTGTTGTAATACGCTATTTCCCAAATGTCTCCAAAAATTCTTCCTTAGTCTATTATTATATAAACATGAATTGAATAGTATGCAAAATAAATACATAGTTGCATTTCAGACGATGAGATAATCTCTTAATCATTGATAAGTTTATTTGGTACAATACTAAATTGGTACAAATAGATTTGGTTGATGCTAAATCTATTTGCTACGATTAGCATGAATAAAGTAAAAATAATTTTGTTCTCAAAATGATAAAAAGTTCGGACCCAAAAGAATTAAGAAAGGTTCGATTTCGGTTTGTGGATTTTTAAGCAAGTTTATTCATTCAAAACATCTCTTTGCCGTTTAAGAAAATTTTAGATGTCAAATTTTAGTTCTCTTTACACGTGGGACTTCTTTAATCCTTTCGGGTTCGAATTTTTTTTCCATTTTTAGAAAAAATTGCTTTTACGTTAATAACATTAACACTAGCAATCCAAATAGATTAAATAATGTTTAGCGAATATTTTATTGTTTGAAACTTAACGAATGTTGTTGTTTTGCGTGTATTTAATTCATATTCATATGACAATAGGCTATGGAAGAATTATCGGAGATGTTTGGAAAATATAACACTACAATAAGATTTAACTTATTTTACAACTTTCTAATACTTTTTGAGCTCCACACATTTTGAGATTACACATAATTCTTTCAGGAAAGTAACTTTTTTTAAATTTTATTTTATTTATTTAAAGTGTGAAATATATGTTTAAAATAAAAGAATCGCAAACGGCGCAAAGAGAATTAAGTAAATAATAATAATAATTATTATTAAATGCCTAAATATAAATGAAGTCATAAGATAAATACATAAACATATACTAACATTACTACATGCAAACTGTAGCAAAAGTATTTCTTAAAACAAAATAACACTCCTTTAAAAAACATATAGTATTAATAGTATACCAGACCCGAAAGGCTTAAGGTTTTCCTTCGGCAAGAACAGAAATGCGGGTTATTTTCCTTTCAAAAGTTCTGCCTAAAAGCATCTCTCTTGTAGCAAATGGTTAAAACTGGTCGATGTTTAATAAAATTTCTGTTTTTGAAGGGGATAACGAAGTTGAAAAATAAATAAATAAATAAATAAAAAAGTATATATATATATATATATATATATATATAATATTTAATTGGTATTTCAATCATGTTGTTTATAGTGATAGACGCATATTTTTTAATAATAATAATAATAATAATAATAATCAATAAATTATTTTAATTCCTATTTACTCATTTAACTAGAAAATGGAATCGATATAGGAGAGGTTTACAACCATTGTAGACCAAGTCCATTTTGGAGAAAAAAAAAAAAAAGAGATAGAGTCTATTTAGAAGACGCATAAAATCTGCTTAATCCACTCTCCCACTGCGAATCAAGTCTGTTTTCACATGCTTTATCATAAATTTAATCTGTTCAAAAACTTGATTTACTGTGGGAGTAGATAAAAGAGATTTTATGCACATTCTAGGTGAACTATCTCATTACATTTTTTAAAATGTATTTGACATAATATGATTGTGAGCCTTTTATATATAAAGCTACGCTAAATTCAAGAAGCAAGCTTTGGAAAAGAAAGTAGACAATAAATAAATAATAATAATAATAATAATAAATAAGCTTTGAGTAATAAATATATATCGATGCAAGCGATGCTTTTTATACGAATACAACAATTACTAAGAAGGACATGAAAAAGTTTCTTCGATTAACTCTTTTATTAAATTTATATAAATAGATGCGAATAGCACACACACACACATATATAGTATGAATGCTTACTACCAAGTACCAGTAGTGTAATGCATATCTAATTACGAGGATGAATGCAGTTGAGGTAAACGGCTGTAGATGCATTACATTTTTATTTTATTTTGGGCAATTTTTTTTTTTTAAAGTGATGCCAGATGGGCATAATTAAAACAGCATACTTTAAATTACATTAATAGGGGGAAAAAAAGAGTGAAATTATACCCCGAACACACTTATGCAGATGCGTTAAATGTGAGACTGTTTAGATTATTAGATTTCAGTCCCCTAAGCCATGACTGCTTGTCTCGCTCATCCAGCGCAGATATTTTTTTTACCACAAATACTGAAACCACAACGTTTCATTTCCATATTTTGTGTAACATTACACTTAGTTAAAAAAATGAAATTCGGCTTTATGATTAAGATAGGGAAATATACCATCTAAAATATTATGACTTAAACCAAGATCGCTTTGACTTGTCTGCGACATTATATCATGTATACAGAGCTAACACAATTTTAGCTTTAAATCAATGCCAAAAAACAAACATGCAGCGATAATATATTCTTTTATTACAGTTGGATTATTCTTAGACACATTTTCATCCATCAATTGCAACCCCTTTTTTTTTTTTTTTTGAGATTAGAAAGGGAGAAAGCTATTTATCTAAGTTTTTATTTTATTTTTAAAGAAAATTGATCAAAAGGAGGATCTAAAGGATATTTTTAATTTTGTGCGATGTAAAAAAGCATCGACAGATGCATAATATACGAAATTAGATAATATGCACAAGGAAAAACTGAAATTCTTGTACACAATCATAGATGTATGTCTGGTGGATAATTGCTAAATACGATATCAACTATAGGATTCTAAAATGGTGACCCTCTTTTAGTTAATGGTAACAACCACAAAATCGGCAGTATGTGAAAATTAACATAGGTGTGAGAGAAACAGCAAGAAGCACTGCATGGATGCAAAATTTGATAGCCACAAGTTTGGGCACAATTATAGCGCTAAAATAAAGAATTAAAACCAACAAATTGTCTTTTTGGCGAAATTTTTCGTTTTTATTATTTTAAAAGTCAAATATTTGGGATTCCAAAAATGTTTTACTTTTGGTTAAAAGCAAAATATAAATCTTTATGCATAAACTTTTGTGCTACATTAAAACATTAATTTGCGTTTTATGAAAAACAGTGTTTCGTTTACAAAAATCCAAATTTCTTAAAAAGGTTTTAAGATATTGAAATAAAATTTGGTCACAAGGTTCTGCTCATTCATTCATATACTATGAGACAAAATACAACGTGTAAATAGATATAGGGGAGAGGGGGGCACATTTGAACTGGAAGACATTTGAACACTCTAAATATTTTCCTTCAAATAAATTATTTTTTAAAAATGTCTATGGTAATACATTACTACTGATTCAGTGCAATAATTATACAAATCTGCACCATTTTGTATGCACAATACTGTCAAAATACGGTATGTAATTTCCTCCCCTTTGAATCTAAACTTAAGAAAATAAAGTTTTAAGACTTTTGTTGACAATTTTGTATCCCTAAAATTTTGATTTATTGTTCAACACTTAAATAAATATGTAATCTTTAGTTTGTAATATTTGTTTTATTAAAATTTTCCAGCCGAATTGAGTAATCTGTTGTAATGTTGAACTCCATGTGATGGGGCATCATTGAACAAAAAAGCTGGGGCACCATTGAACATCTAAAATTACGAAGTAAAGAGTTATTGGTGTACCTAAATATTATTTTTGGAATTTTTATCTATGTGAAAAGAGATTATTTAAGAATATAAAAAAACATGGACTTACACTGTTAACAATCCCTCCTTAATGCACACATGTATTACAATCTCTGGATGTACAGCGATGGGAAGTTTCAAATCTAAGTTTATGACACCATTCATTTATTTGATAACTCCAAATCCCAGATGCACAATAATGATTTATGATTTAGCAGGTTTGTCAAACAAAGCCTATACTTTTTCATTTTCTCTTTCCCAAACATTATTTTTAGTTTTCGTACTAGGTAAAATTGAATTTAAGTCATTTTTTTTTTTTTTTCATAAAAAGAGTGAATGAAAAAATTTAATTTTCCAGAAGCATCAGATATCATGTTGGTGTATTTCAAAGATATTGCAAAAAAGTTTTCACAACCAAACATAGCTGGAGAGACACTCTGTTATTTCAACAATGATTTTTGACATCAACTTCGAGGGATTTAAGTTTAGTTAAATAATAGAAAAATTATTAGTTTCAATAAAATATAGTTATTTAGTTTTATTGATATCACCTTATATTTCTGAAACATATGCAGCTTTTTATGAAAAGTCTCAATATTTTCATATTTTATTCATATGTTCAAAGGTGTCCCTTGCTTGTTCAAAGGTACCCCAACATGGGACAGGCTTGAACAGAAATCTTTCGGCTTTTCAAATCCTCACAACTATTTTAATTTACATGGAAAACCTTTAATTTCTGGCTCATATGATGGAGAAATGCATTGTTTTTATTATGTAATACTTAAAAAGCAAAAAATGTAATTTAAACAAGAAATGTATCGATTTAAAAAAAAAATGTTCAAAAGGTGCCCCCCCCCCCTCTCCCCTATATATAAATTTAAGAGCTATTTTTATTCAAAAGTAAACATTTTTTAAAAGAAAAAAATCATACTTAAGTTAGTAAATTTAAGAAGTACTGCATACATTTTGCTTCATAACTCGGATAAGTGGTTTGCTAATATATTGTTGAAAAAAAAAAGGGGGGGGGAGGTCTTTTGCATATGATATTGTAAGATATCTTTAGGATGAGGGGAGATTGTATTTTAATATCGCTATCATTTCTGATCCAATCAATATTTTCTCTTTTTATTTATAACTTGATATTTACATCAAAATAATATGTTTATTACAATATTATCTTTTACAATTGCCATGAACACATGCTACTTAAAAAAAAAAAAAAAAAAAAAAAAAATTCTGTTATCTGTTTTTATAAAAATACAAATTTATTACTGAAATTTTAAATTCCAAAATAAGGAATACTTTAACGTTTGGCATTCCTATTCTTCTGTATGCATATATAATCTGCTGTTTGACAAATCGTATGCGAAGTATATGTTTAAAATTATGCTTGTGTTTACTAGCAAATAAGAGAAAGAGGATCTGTTCAGCTGATTTTTTGGTAAGGAATTCTGCCTGCCCCATCTCGTGCGGGGACGAATGCAAGAAAATACTGCTGTTAAATGCATTATGTAAAAAAGAGGCATTATTAAAAGAGCCATTCTTTTAAGTGTCATTTGATATAAAGTTGTTTCATGTATAAAGTGATATTTTATTGACTTATCCTTGTTGAAGTCAATAAAGTTACGGGAAAAATAAATTTAACCATATTTGTATATCGCTCCAAGGGAAGAAAAATTCCAAATATCCAAGAAATTTTTACACATCGATAAAGATATCATTACCGAGGGGGGAAAGGGATCGTCGGATGATAACGTATAATATCGTTAAAAGGGGTGGGGGATTGAAAATTATCAAAAAGTAGATAACATTACATATGCCCTACCCCAAACCTAGGATGTGGGGCAGTCGTCACAGCGGAGGTCGCCGAAAACAATTATACTGACGCATTGTAGCTAATCTAGTCAATACGATAAATACAAGTCAATAAATACAATAGTTTTCTGTTAAAAGTATTTTTACTAAGATTTCATTTAAATGTCTAATAATATTGAATATTTTTAATAAAAATTTAGTTTTACTTTCGTTTATTTAAAATAAAATAATTAATACTGATCTGGAAGCTAAATAACAAAAGAAACAATCTGAAGTATCTATCTTTCTTGTATCTAAATATCAGATAACCTTATTTCCATGCATTGCAACACTGATTACGCCCCCTCCCCCATCACTCCTCAACCTAAATCTACGTCTACAACTGGCTGTAATTGTTGTGATGGTCAAGAAATCATCGATACTATCTCCTACATGGCGTCTAAAATTCAAAGGAAAAAAAAATAACTTAGCCCAAAAGAATCTTGGTGCCTATTCAGCGCATAATGAAAAAAATGTTCCAAGAATCGATGAGAGAGAAAAAATAAAATATGTCTACAGTTTTTTCCGTACAAAAACTTATCAGCAATCAGTCAGATTAGCTTCATGGATCATGACAGAGGATAGTGATACTCGGCGGTGCAAATGATGATCATCCGGACTCGGTATCTTCCTTCACGGTCGAGTTACACTAACTTGATAACTGCATGACATTGTAAACAAGCCAGTAATAAATATTTAAGAAAGATGGGTCAATTATAATTTTTTTTTGTTTATTTTATTTTTTTAAGCCACATTATGTATCGAATGTATGTGCAATATGTATAATGAGCACCATGACAGAATTTCGGTGGAAAGGACAAGGGAGCGCTATTGCCACTCCCTGATTTTTGAAATTAATTTTGAAATTTTGTTAACTAAATCTCCATTATCTCTGGTTTTGGGAAAAAAAAATGGTAGCATTTATTCTTTACAAATAACTTAAAATAATTGAACACTAAAAGAAAATGCGGTACGAATTATTCTTTGAACACCTCGTAAAAGACAATTTTAATTCTGTTTTCTTTTTAAGTTAAAAAATTATTTTGGAAGGGGGGGGGGGAGATCCTGTCTTATCTGGTGATGAAGAAACAAAGGGGAATCCCATGTTATTCTATGGGAAAATTTGGAAATTTCAACAATATTTTTTTCCAGCACATAGATAGGAAGGTTCTTTATCCCTCTGTATGCTCCAAAGTGTTATACTTTTCTCCAGTCATAAGTTACAAACGAGTGAAGAATTACTTAATGAAATATTGACTTTATTTTTTTTTTCTTATTGAAATTTTCGAAATTGTAGCACAAGTTTTAAAATGCCCATAATTATCTCTAAAATATTTTAAGCTTACAGAGGAATATAATTCCACCTATCTAAGTGCTGAAATAATAATAATAAAACATTATTGAAATTTCCAAATTGAAATGAAAAAGAAGGATAAGTATTTCACCAAGAGGCTAATATGGGATTCCCCTTTGTTTCTTCCTCGTTAAATAAGTTCTCCTTAAGGTCCCACAAGAGTCACTGAAAAAGACTCGGATGATAATGTAAAGTCTATGGTAGCGTTCTTTTCAAATATCTCGCACAAATTTTAATATTTTTACATGTTTTTATTTTATTTTATTTTATTTTACTTTTTCGATTTTGCTTATACAGGGTGAGTCATAAATATCGAAACAATAAAGTGTGGGGTAAGTCACGAAATTTGGAGAATTTTGGATTTTAATATCGCTGTGAGGTTTGTAGATATAAAAATGATTTTTTTTTTTTTTTTTTTTTTTTTTTTTGTTTAATTAGAAATGGATAAGGAATAATTTCCTAATTGGGACGGGAGCCGTATAAAAATTAAATTTTCGTATTTTTACAAATATACCCCCCATGAAGTTGCAACTTATCAAAAAATTCACCTTTTTTATGAATTTTTGCAATTGGAAGTATGGGTCTAGGGGCAATATTTAAGGAGATAGCCTATTGTTTCGGTATTTATGGCTCACCCTGTATATATTTTTTATATTATGATAGTATCAATTTCAGAACCGGTTTAAGCCGGTTTTGAAATTAACCAAAATTGAAAAAGTAAAAACAAGGTCGGTTGTGGATCGTCCTCAGCTACCTTAAGCAAAAAAATCCTGTAAAAATATTAAAATTTGAGCGAGATATTTGAAAAGAACGCCCCCATAGACTTTACATTATCATCCGGGTCTTTTCCTGTGGCTAGTGTTGCGTCTTAAGAGCCCATACTAGTCACTCAAAAAGACCCGGATGATAATGTTAAGTCTATAAGGGCATTATTTTCAAATATCTCACTCAAATTTTAATATTTTTTGAACGAGTTTTTTGCATAGGATAGCTGAGGACGGCTAATTTTAAAGCTAGTTTCT
Organism: Maratus speculifer; assembly: GCA_964019185.1. Classification (NCBI taxonomy): domain Eukaryota; kingdom Metazoa; phylum Arthropoda; class Arachnida; order Araneae; family Salticidae; genus Maratus; species Maratus speculifer. The sequence goes on from CAXHSM010000775.1 coordinate 47,427, forward strand.
ACTTTTTCGGTTTTGGTTTCAGATTAAAGAAAATATATACATATTTTAACTTTCGAAACTGGTTTGAACCTGTTCTGAAATTAAAACTATCCTAATAATAATTTAGAAAAAAATATGTAACCAAAATTGAAAAATTAAAAACTAGTCCTCCTCAGCTATCATATGCCAAAAAAAAAAAAAAAAAAAAAAATCATGTAGAAATACTAAAACTAGAGCGAGATATTTGAAAATTACGTACCTAACATTATCATGTTTTGAGTGACTAGTACAGGCTGTTAACGGCGGAAAATCCCTTTCATAGCTTCTATTACGGATCGATCAGCCTTCAAGAAAGTAAGAAAGAGGGGCATCCTATATATTTTGTAGGGAAATTAACCTTAGTGACTGCTTTGACACAATAATTTATTTTGAAAGCCATTTCTGGCGATAAATGGGTTGTCAAAATGTCATGAGAAACAGAAACACAAAAGCGCATGAGAAAATGCTCCCGGAAATTAAGGTTATTGACGATCGAAATATGTTAAAGTAATTATTAGAGGCATTTGTGTAATCTGGTAAAATTAGATAGATGATTACACACGATTCGTGAAGACAAATTTTAGAACAAGAAGCTAATGCATGTTTAATTTATATATATATATATATATATTTTGCAGTTGATGTGAATTGAACTAGATATGCATAAAAAACAATAAATGGCTTGCGAAATACATAGAGTATTTGTATCCCTATTACAATATACATTTTTTATTATTACCAATGTTTTGTAATTTTTTGTTATAATTATGTGGATTTCCATTTCTGAATTTATAGTCACTTTATTCTTCGAGTATATTAGTTTTTAACTTCATATTGAGTATTCTATATCTAATTAAACATATGACATCTTAACGCAAGATATTTTGTTGCCTTTTGGTTTTCAAAGAATTATATATGTTATGTTTTTATTATATATGTACATTAGGGTGGAGCGAAAAAAAAAAAAATTTGAAAATCAAAAACGGGTAGGTGCCAAAAGTTGCCTTTATACTAGTACATCAACTGTCTGGAATTTTACCGCTGAAAAAAAATGGCTTGAGTCTGCGCTTTTGCTCCAAAAATCGAAATTTTGGGTAAAATTTATCATTTTTTGACATTTTTTCAAAAAAATAAAATAAGTCCTACAAAGCTGGTTAGTATTTAAGTGTTGCTTAGACCTTTATATTTATCTGCTTAACATATTTAAACTATAAAAGAATATGTTTATTCCCTATAGCTGGAGCAAAACAGACAACTTTTAGTAAGAAAACAGCATTACCACTCTATTGGGTCATACAACGAATTATTGTTTTTAATACAGCTCTTGTTTTCAAAACTACCTTGGACATGCGTCGTGGAGGTGGCTATATTTCCTATACCACCCGGCCTAACTATTCGATCATCTTAGTACAGTGTTTTATTTATACATCGATTTGTGATTTTCATTACAAAAATTTGGAATGTTTTCGATGCTTCCACCTTGTTCATTTGTTCTTTACATCCACATGCTGCTGTAACTATCTTCATGCATATTTTTACAATTTATACAAAAAAATGACAAGCAGAGTAATGCACGGGAATATTATTAAAGGGATCTATATGGCCATCTATTATACTTATCAAACTTACATTCAGTTGATGAATAGTGATTGGAAGTTCTGTTACCACAACATTTTTTCAGTCAATTGTATTTTTTTTTTACTTAATGATTTGCTTCAGAGATGATTTCAGATATTTCAACTATAAGTATGGCATCATTTATTCTACTTTTGCATTTTTATATGTTGACAAGCGAGCTGTTTCATGTGATGGTGATCGTCAGAGAGAATTGCAATGAACATTTGTTCTTCATGTGTAAAGCAATCGCTATTGTAAATAACTTTTTTTTGCATTAGTTTTATGCCGTTTTCTAAGTGTTTTCGTATCTAGGTAATTTCCTATTAACTTTTAGATGCCCTTTTTATGAGCGGACAACATTTGATGGTGAAATGACCTGGGCATAAACTTATAATGCATAGTACTTTATGGGGGAATGTACGGATTCTAATCGACTATAAGTGCTCATTTAAAATTAGGAGAATATTATTTGTCACTGTGAACCATTTTGCATGGGATAAGTTTAGAATTGTGTATAATATTGAATCATTCGCTACTTCAACTCCAGTGAATTTCCTCTGCGTCAATTATTTGAGAAGTCAATATAAAACGTTCTAAGCTACATGGATTCACCGGATTAATAAGGAAAATCTTTGTCTGCGTACTATTCACTTCCTATTGCAATTTTTTTATAAAATAGAGAATAATTTTGAAAAATTATTTTCTCAAGTTGAGAAAAAGATACTCAGAACAGACTAGAAATTTCTGTCGGAGATTGCAAAGCTAATTCATAAGGAAAGCTATTTCTCAGAAAGAATGGGGAATAGGAATTTAGAAAACACCTCACACAAAAGACAGCTCATAAAGTTAATAAAATTTTCCGCTTTATATAAGCACAGATTGTCAATCAGCATTTATATGTTCACTCACAAAATGTATAATCCAAGTTTATACCGCGGGATGTTTTATACCAAATGTACTACACACCTAAATAATAGATCTAAAATCTTATTAGAAATTACTAGACTACGGAACAACACAGGAAACGACATAAAGCATACTAAAACTTCTTTAGAAATATTGTTGTTTTACAACAAGTAGTTTTTGCAAATTTTGTTTGCAATCCTCTGTGACAATCGTTATAATATTAAACAGCTAGCTTCTCAGCATATATTCAATGTGAATTCTCAGCATATTCAGTTTCAATAAATGATGACATGCTAGAAATTAAATTCATACAATCAATTTTTAGGCAAATCATTGCATATAAAATGTAATTGATTGAAAGAATGCTGTGATAACAAAACTTCCAATCATAATGTACTAATTGCATGAAATTTTAATGAAGATATGCTGAATAGGTTCAATTAAGAACATACCCAATATATTGCTCAGCTTCTCTTCTGTTATACATGATACAAAAATATACGTGCAGCAGGTCACACCAGCATGATCCAAATCATCCAAAGTCAGTGAATATAAAGAAGAGAAAGTAATATAATAAAGTCAAAGTAATTTATTATACAAAGTATAATAAATTACTTTGACATATAGAAAACTTATACTCGTCTTCGGGAAAAAAAATAACAATTCAATACATAAATAAAACACTGGGCCTAGATGATTGGATGGTTGAAACGGATGGGATAATGCAACCACCTCTATGAGTTATATACACAGTAGTTTTGAAAGCAACTAGGTAAGAAATGCATTCAAAACAACATTTCGTTGTATGCTCCAATAGAGAGGTTAACGCTGATTTTTCATAAAAACTTGTCAGATTTGCTCCAATTATACAGACGACAGATATTGTTTTATAGTTTAAATATGTTAAGCAGATAAATATAAAGATCTAAGCAACACTTTTAAATACTAACCAGCTCTGTAGGAATTTCTTAATTTTTTTGAAAAAATGTCAAAAAATGACAAATTTTACCTAAAATTTCGATTTTTGGAGCAAAAGCGCAGACTCAAGCCATTTTTTTTCAGCGGTAAAATTTCACACATTTGATGTACTAGTATAAAGGCAACTTTTGGCACCTACCCGTTTTTGATTTTCAAAAAAAAATTTTTTTCGCTCCACCCTAATGTACATATATATATATAAACACATACACATGCCACTGGCATGGCAAAAAACACTTACTACCGGCAAAACCAACACTGGTCATGATTCATAAAAAAGTACAGTAAAAATAACTGCTGTGAAACTTCCACTTTTAATGAATTTTTCTATTCTGCTTAACCTTGACTTTAAATACCATTAACATGTAAATTAATCTCCATATCACGAAAAATATACTCCCTATAACGAAGTTTATTCCGCTTATCAAAATTGAACCACTTAAGACAGTCGAAAATCCTACTGACGATGATATATAGCAAAGTGTAAAAAAGATGTAGTGAAAAAAGAGAAAAACGAGCGATGAAGATGACAATGAAGAAAAAATTGAAAAATCTTTAGACGAAGAAACGTTTTAATACAATAAAAAGGAGATTCCAGTTTTATGAAAATGTTACAAATTAATTGCTTTGATATTTAGAAAAGTTCGAACTTTTTTTATGAATAGGGTATTTTTTTTTTAAAGAATCCTGTACGAAGTAATAGACCGGAAAGCGGCACTACAGAGAATCACCTCATCGAGTTCATGGGTGAAATTGTAGGATTAATTAAATCTCGATTCCCATATTAAAAAGAAGTCGGTCTGACAAGTCATATCTTGGTGGGAACCTCTTGAAATCCAATTTTAGCGGTTGACTGATAGGTTTATTATTATGTTTTCCTGCTCCCAGCCCTCCATGTTTTCATACATTTGGGTGAAGGAAAACGCAATGGTAAACCTACGAATCAACCGATAAAATCGGGTTTTCAGGTGTTTTCCACCAAGATATGACTTGACAGACCGATCGCTTTTTAATCTGCAAATTGAGATTTAATTAATTCTGGAATTTCATGCGTAAACTCGACGAGATGATTGCCTGTGCTGCTGCCTCCCAGTCTATAATATTGCAGAATTTTTTTTTTAAAGTTAAGGATTTGGAATACTGAGGGAAAAAAAGGAGAAAGGAAGCGCTATGATTGGATGGTTGAAACGGATGGGATAATGCAACCACCTCTATGAGTTATATACACAGTAGTTTTGAAAGCAACTAGGTAAGAAATGCATTCAAAACAACATTTCGTTGTATGCTCCAATAGAGAGGTTAACGCTGATTTTTCATAAAAACTTGTCAGATTTGCTCCAATTATACAGACGACAGATATTGTTTTATAGTTTAAATATGTTAAGCAGATAAATATAAAGATCTAAGCAACACTTTTAAATACTAACCAGCTCTGTAGGAATTTCTTAATTTTTTTGAAAAAATGTCAAAAAATGACAAATTTTACCTAAAATTTCGATTTTTGGAGCAAAAGCGCAGACTCAAGCCATTTTTTTTCAGCGGTAAAATTTCACACATTTGATGTACTAGTATAAAGGCAACTTTTGGCACCTACCCGTTTTTGATTTTCAAAAAAAAATTTTTTTCGCTCCACCCTAATGTACATATATATATATAAACACATACACATGCCACTGGCATGGCAAAAAACACTTACTACCGGCAAAACCAACACTGGTCATGATTCATAAAAAAGTACAGTAAAAATAACTGCTGTGAAACTTCCACTTTTAATGAATTTTTCTATTCTGCTTAACCTTGACTTTAAATACCATTAACATGTAAATTAATCTCCATATCACGAAAAATATACTCCCTATAACGAAGTTTATTCCGCTTATCAAAATTGAACCACTTAAGACAGTCGAAAATCCTACTGACGATGATATATAGCAAAGTGTAAAAAAGATGTAGTGAAAAAAGAGAAAAACGAGCGATGAAGATGACAATGAAGAAAAAATTGAAAAATCTTTAGACGAAGAAACGTTTTAATACAATAAAAAGGAGATTCCAGTTTTATGAAAATGTTACAAATTAATTGCTTTGATATTTAGAAAAGTTCGAACTTTTTTTATGAATAGGGTATTTTTTTTTTAAAGAATCCTGTACGAAGTAATAGACCGGAAAGCGGCACTACAGAGAATCACCTCATCGAGTTCATGGGTGAAATTGTAGGATTAATTAAATCTCGATTCCCATATTAAAAAGAAGTCGGTCTGACAAGTCATATCTTGGTGGGAACCTCTTGAAATCCAATTTTAGCGGTTGACTGATAGGTTTATTATTATGTTTTCCTGCTCCCAGCCCTCCATGTTTTCATACATTTGGGTGAAGGAAAACGCAATGGTAAACCTACGAATCAACCGATAAAATCGGGTTTTCAGGTGTTTTCCACCAAGATATGACTTGACAGACCGATCGCTTTTTAATCTGCAAATTGAGATTTAATTAATTCTGGAATTTCATGCGTAAACTCGACGAGATGATTGCCTGTGCTGCTGCCTCCCAGTCTATAATATTGCAGAATTTTTTTTTTAAAGTTAAGGATTTGGAATACTGAGGGAAAAAAAGGAGAAAGGAAGCGCTACTCTCCAGTTTTTCTATATTTCTCTTTATTCTGTACCTTTTTTTTAGACATTAATCTAGTTAAAATTTCCCCCATATGTCTACATGGCATAAAATAAAGTAACTCTCTGAATTAAAATACATTTTTAATTTGATGTGCACTTTTCATTTTATGCTTTTATGCATGCATATTTTATTATAGAAATTTTATGAATTTGAATTGATTTCTATCTAATGAATTTACTTCATAACGAAGTGTTTAATGGAAGTTTCACTGTATTTACATAAAACTTCTACTTAAAAAAAAAAAAAAAAAAAAAAAAAAAAAAAAAAAAAAAAAAAAAAAACGAACTGTTTATATTACTGGCACACTTTACCCTGTTTCAATGAAATGTATCTTAAGATCACTAGTGAATGCATAGTTAAAAATTATTTCAAACTTGTCACGAGAATAAAAAAAGAACAAAATTTAAGAATAAAAGTGATTAAAAAAAGTTATTTAAACCAGTAATTAAAAATGATAAATATTTACAAGGATCATTTAAACCTATTTTATAATAATAATTCATAATTTGAATTAATATTTCCCAAGTTATCTCGATAGATCCTTGGAAGAAAAAAACCCATATTACTGTTCCAAAAAGTGAATAAGCTGCGGCCATCACTTCGGAATAATCAACATTTCACTCATTTCCGCAACTGTAGACAGGTACACGAATTCATTAATTCGAAGGTTACGAAACATAAAGCGACATAATCTGCTTAATGTAATCAGCACGACGGATGCATATTAAAGGCATACAATTTTTTTTTCTCTCTTTTCAAACATGGTTTGAGGTATGCAAGATAGCTTGTATATTAAGGCCGAATCAGATCCATGAAATATAAATACAAATATATAAGATTGCTAAAACATTTAGCTACCTTTGTTATACATTAAATAAATAAATAAATATATATAGGATATCAATAACAAGAAAAAAGTTCAAAATGAATATTTCATTCAAAATGAAAAGACACCAAAATATAAAATATCAAAATAGACTTACATTCATAATTACTTGCGCAATGCACTATACGTATTATTTTACAATTAATGGTTTTATATATATGTACTAAAGTGAAATTACACTTGTTGAAATGATAATAGAAATCTAGAAAATAAGAATTTTGCTTTTTCATAATTTAAATGTCGCCCCTGTTAAAAAAAAAAAAAAAAAAAAAAAAAAAAAAAAAAAAAAATCAATATGTATATAATTATAGATAGTACAAAACATATCTTAGTTTTCAGACTTAAAACACACGCTTTTATTATATATGAAATGATATCATTAAAATTTTTTAACAAATTCACATTTACGATCCAATTTAAAAAAAAAAAAATCTACAAAAAAGTGTGCATATGGCGTCATTATTGCAGAATCATACGCAAATCCAGCAAAATGTGATATCGTCATTCAAAAAACTTGACAAGAAAAAAAAAAAAAAAAAAAAAAAAAAAAAGAAGAAGAAGAAGAAGAAGAAAGAAAGAAAGAAAGAAAGAAAAATCGACTATGTAATGATTCGTATGCCTTTATTTGTCTGTAGCATTAATATAGATACTTAAAAATATTAGTTTATAATAGCACCATAGATCAGAAATCATCCATTTATATTTTATCAAATTAACACGTATTTTATTTTACTTATTTATTTATTTTTCAGTTGTTATATGAAAATGGCAACAAAAAGTTATAATAACCTATTTTCCGACTATTTTTCCCGATGCTTCCTTTACTTTCTACAGAAATCGGATACTTTTCTTGTCAAAATTAACGAAATGGTATTAAAGACTACAATAATAATGATAATAATAATAATAATAATAATAATAATATCTCAAAAGTGAATTGAAATGCAGATTTCAAACAAAGTGCATATAAAAGTACGATTTTCCCCTACACGACAGTGTAAAAATTGAAAATGCTTAGAAGTTCCAAAAATCATAGTAGAATTTATCCGTAGTTAACCGTACAATGATACATTTACTTTGTTTAACAGCAGGCTTGTATAACATAACGTTATTTTTTAGAGGCGACACTTTAATTGTTGCCAAAAAATAAATAAATAAAAAAATAGCAAAATAAAGGGCTAAAAATATATTAATAATTTTAAATAAAAAAAAATTCAGTCTGAAAGTCAAAAGGGTATCAAGACAATGATAAACTTGCATATATATATATATATATATATATATATATATATATTTCTTTAAAGGAGAGTATCAGATAACACACATCGATAAGAATGTCGTGTGGGAACTGAGAAGATGAGTGTTATTTTTATTGCAATACCTAAATACTAAAGATTATTTCGATTTCAATCTTGGCTTGCAACACCTGAATTTGATACTCAGATTTAGGAAATGCGGTTAGATAACGGATTATGAAAAAGAATGTACTTAACACGATGAATAATTGAAAAAAAAAAATGCCCTCTTGTTCTCTCCCCTCGTTATAAATCAATAAATACAAGTTAAAAATTGCACGTCAAGCATAGCAAATGAGATGCGCTCGTGCTATAAGGAAGTTTTAAAAATATCCAGATCTTAGTATAATAGTATACAGTAGTTCGGATACAGTAGAGTATCCAAAATCATTTGTGTATCCCCGTAAATACTACCTGCTTTCTATTATACAGGAAGTAACCTGTAAACTGCAGCAACGTATATCAATTTCATAAAATGTGAAATAATTTAATATCATTAAAATGCGCCCCAAACACTGTGGAATACTTTTGTGTAGCCCTGTAAATTAATAACAAATATTCTTTACATCAGAGATTGTACAGAGTATATATTTTAGTATATACAGGATGTCCAGCAAATAACACCCTGATTTCAAAATTAAATTTCTCAAAAACGAAGATCTAGAAAATAATGCGGTAAACGGTTTGTTTATTAGGTAAGTTGTAAAAATTTTATATGGAAGTTTAGAACGGTGAATATTTTAAAAAGATTGCGTTCTAATTAAAAGAATACCTGATTTGACATTTTTCTTGTTTTAGTTTTTTTTTTTTTTTTTTTTTTTTGCAGAGAACAAAATTTTTGGCCTACAGTGCCATATTTTAACGATTTTTGGGAAAAAAGTTACGAAATTTCAAAAATTAAGTTCGAAAAATCGTATAATATGGCACTGCACACTGAAAAACTCATTCTCTACAAACAATCTAAAACAAGAAAAATGTCAATTCCAGTATTCTTTGCAATCAGAACACAATCTTTTCAAAATATTCACTGCTCGAAACTTTTGTATAACATTTTTACAGCTTACTTAATAAACAAACCGTTTATCGCATAATTCTACCGATGTTAGTTTTTGAGAAATTTAATTTTGAAATCAGGGTGTTATTTGCTAGACACCCTGTACTTCACACATGCATATCAATTTTATTATGTTCGAAAGAGTGTAATTAAAATGCACTTGAAACTATTTTTCCCATTGGCCGCAATGTAGCGGAATACTTTTGATTGCCCCTGTAACTAAACTATACATCTGGTTTTCATAAAAATAGAAATGACTCGACAAAATTATGCCACAGTTATACATTTTAAATTTCAAATGATTCGGTTGGGCAGGTTTTGCTCTGTTATTTGCAGACAGACGGACGGATTGTACGACGACTATAGGCTCTACGTATTTAATTAATTACGAACGCACCTATTACTGTTCTATACATGTGTATACTTAATAATAATAATAATAATAAATACCAGAAGGTAAAGTTTAAAAGCATCCTTTTTCCTCCTGAACACTGGCGCCATCAGAAATTTTCGATGACGACAAGGACTTTAAATTACATTAGGCATATTACATACAACAAAGTAGTTATTTTACATGTGTGCAAAATAGCCTTTTTGTAAATACATAACGTGTAAAAATTATCATAAAGAAACTCACAAATATCTAGAATACACCATTTTTCAAGCTTGATAAAAATGTTCATACAATAACACACATATACAAAACATACAGTACGCATTGAAAGACCATACAATAAAACTGAAATCTAATAGCACAATTTTAATAATGTTACTTATCTTTATTTTAAGCGATTGAAATTTTCCTTATTTCCTCTAATTTAAATATTTTTCTCAACAAACAAATTTACAGTGGCAGTTTACCCAATCCTCCACGTTTTTCTACTTTGGATGGAGGAAAGCACAATTGTAAACCTACAAGTCAACCGTTAAAATCAGGTTTTTAGGGGTTTTCCACCAAGATATGACTTGGCAGACCTATTGCGTTTTAATATGCGAATCGAGATTTAACTAATCCTAGATTTTCATCCGTGAACTCGATGAGGTGATTGACTGTGTTGTCGCCTCCCGGTCTATTGGTTATAAGGGTCTTTCCCCTCATTTTCAGTGTAATATATTGGATTTACAAATGAGGCTAACTTTGTCATCTGAAACTATCAATATTTTTTAATGTATTTTTTGTCAAACCATTTTTGGGATTTCCGCCATTAGTGATATTATTTTCACACAACCCAGGTTAGGAACCGCTGGTATATATCATTGTCATTTTTTTTTAAAACTATTTTCAAAATATTTAAAAGAATTTTAAACTAGCAATAAAATTTATAAGTTTATTGAATCATAAGAAGAATGGAAGATAAACTGGTGAAGGTGTAAATCCAAATATATCTGACGAGTTTACGTGAAATACAGTGATTAATTTTTTAAAGCAAAATATTATTCTGGAGGGTTTATACTGTTAAAAGATTTTTCTCTATTAGTTTTTTTCACGTCAAAGTTATCCTTGGTCCAAAAATATACCACTGATACCAAAAAGTATTGTAAAAATTAGACAAAATATTCCATTCTAAAAAGAATCTTATGCAAAGTTTTTTCTCTTTAAAAGAAAAAAAATAATAGTAATAACAGGAAAAAATTCCTTTTGGAAAGTCATTTTTAACAACTTCATTTACATGATTTTCGGATGTACTTAACACAAACTGAGCTTTGATTAGCTAACTCTACAACTTAGGCAGCACAACAGTTCAAAAACAAACTCCATGGATTTGAGTGGATACAATTCCTGAGTATTAAATCCCTCTTCCCCATACATACATTTTTGCATTAATTCAGAGAATGCCGAAAATTGTTTAAAAAAAAGGGGAATTCTTTAAACCTTGGATTTTAATGTATAAGCTATAGTTTATAAAAACAAACGAAATGAAAGACTTCTTGAAAATATGAATTGTAATTACAGTGTAAGCAACCGTTATAGAATAATATTAATATTATGTAATATATTAAAAATAAAAAAATCCATTTCTTATTATTGAAGCCCAAATAAAAATAAGAAATGGTAAATTTATTGTACTTAATCTATCAGAATGTCTGAATAAGTTTTAGAAAGTTCTAGCTCAAATATTTAGCTGGTTAACAATGATTCGCAATCGCATCACGTCTATTGAAATAAAATAAGAGTCAACGACATTTGCCAACCTTTTTTGCAGGAGCAAGTAAAAACGACACTAATCCAGTGAGTTACAAATGTCGTAAGAACGATTAGAGAGGGAAAAAAGTAGCTTTATATATGTTTTATTCTTAAAAAAGAAAAAATGGGAAACCACATCTCTACGAGACACGATATCAATCATGGATTAACTTGTTGTAAAAATAAAGCAAATATTAGAAAGCTGCGACGTAACGTATCAAAAGAAACAACTACAAGCCAAAACAATTTATTCAACTTATCGAAACTACTTACTCTGTTTTATAAAATGAGCATATATATTTACATAGGCAGAAAAATCCTTTAATGAATTGAAACACTATAATACCTACCAGGAATACGATAAGCGAACAGCATCCCCTTCTCAATAAAAATAATTAATCTAATTAATAAATAAAATAAGCAAAATAATAATAATAATAAAAACAGCGATTATTTTTCTTGCACTGAAAATTTTTTTTAAATTTAAATTTAAGAAAAAACAACTTAAAAAATTTTTTAAACTATAGATACCATTATAAAACTACATGCATTTTTAAAAGAAAATATACAGATTTATAATTGAAACAAACTTTAATTGCTATACTACTAATTGTACGATTCGCTATTTTCAAACACTAGGTACACAAATTATTCAGTATCTCATTACTAGGCAAGTTGATTCTTTGCTTCTTTTTTTTAAAAAAAAATCTGAAATAACAGGAAATAATAATAGTGAAATCATAACCGTCAACAAAAAGGTCATAAAAGCTATTTATTATTTTTTAGCACGATGAAAAGTAACACATAAAAAATTCTTTTATACAAATTTTGTAAAATGTTTTAAATTACATCTGCTTTTTTTAGGCTTTCGTTCATCTGAAAACCCTATTCGTCTCTATCGTCTGTCTGTCTGTCCGTACACAAAAACTGTATAAGTCAGACTTCAATTCTTGTGTACTTACTGATGAATACCTCGTGTCACACTACAAATCATAAAATTTTGGGAAAAGTCTATTACTTTAATTAAATAAATTTTTTAATGCCATCCGCTCATTTTTGCAACTTAAATTTCAAAAGATAACCTTAATTTGAACGTTTCTCGTTCAGACATCATAGCTTGTAGATAAAGCATCACGCTAGTAAACAGAAGGTTCTTAGTTCGAGCCCCAGTGCTGGAGATTGAAATTTTCATATCGATGTAATTAGATTTTTTTTTTTTTTTTTTTTTTTTTTTTTGCCAATTTAAGGGTTTATATTATTAGGGTTTCGTTCATATGACATTCATAATATTGGAATTCAATTTTCTTTCTATTTTAAAAACTATTGCGATTTTTTAAGGATTCAGCATTTTAGAATTTTGTTTAAACATTTTTTTTTCATTTTTATAAAATTTTACCTCCTATATCTCTGCTAAGTTTTTTTTATTTCGGATATTCAAAAAGTTCGGAATTTTGCATTTTATTTAAATAATTTGATTAAAGTAAATAACTTCCTTTTCTAATTATTTTTAAATTTAATGTGTTGGTGCTACCATTTATGTAAGAATTTCATAATTATAAATTAACAATTTGAATTTAATAATTAAAGGATAAATTGTTTTGAAAGAAATATTAAACTCTATGCGATCTGCGATCATTACACACCCACTTGTTTTTGGTACATCTTTTGACCAAATATCGTTAAATTTAAATTAAAATATAAGAAACAAGTTGGAAATTGCTCGTGACGCGTAGCAAATGAGGTGCGTTATTACGATAACGAAGTTAAAAAAATATTCAGATCTTGCTGTTATAGTAGATAGTTCTTCAAATACAATATAGTGGTTGAAATCTTTTTTGTGTTCCTGTAAATATACAGGAAGTAACTTTTATTACAGCTCAGTAACGTATATCATAGTCATAAAATGTGAAATAGTTTAATATAATTAAAACACGTCCCAAACAATATTTCCCCGTATAGCGTTATGTAGTGGAATACTTTTCTGCGGCCCTGTAATTAAATAATAAATATTCTTTGCATTACAGATTGTACAGAATGTATATTTTAGTATATATATACTTCAAAGGTACATGTCAATTCTATTGTATTCGAAAGAATGCAATACCATTAAAATGCATTTGAAACGTTTCCCCCCATTTACCGCAATATGACGGAATACTTTTGATTGTCCCTGTAATTGATCTATGCATCCGATTTTCATAAAATTTGAAATGACTCGACAAAATCATGTAATAATTATATACTTTAAATTTCAAATGATTAAAATGCATTTGAAACTTTTTTTCCCATTGACCGTAATATAACGGAATACTTTTGATTGTCCCTATAATTGATCTATGCATCCGATTTTCATAAAATTTTAAATGGCTCGACAAAATTATATAATAATTATATATTTTAAGTTTCAAACGGCTCGGTTGGGTAGTTTTTGCGTTGTTATATGTGGACAGACAGATGGACAGACTGAACGACAACTATAGGTGCTACGTATTTATATAATTACGAACGCACATAAAAAATGAAACAAAGCAAAGAAAAGAAAGAAGATACCACTGAGAATCTAGCACAGTGAGGAAAACAATAAAGCAAAACATAAATTTAAAAAGCATAAGAGAAACCGCAAGTTTAAAAAAAGAAGCTCCGAATAAAAAGGTAAATACCAAGAATAGCCTATTTATATTAATGTTTCCAGCAACGTTCGTGTAAAAGGGTAGGTAAGGTTCCCACACCTGGAGCAGAAGTTGAAAGTCACGATCCTTTTCAACTTTTCACTTTTAGAGGGATATTTATACTTTCTTTTGTTTTAACAATGTGAAATATGAAAGTTCCGAATAAAATAGCACTAAACTGGTTATGCAAGAAAAAAATGTATGATATTTTTGGAGTTTTATTATTATTTTTTATTTATATAGCCTATTGTTTTATAATATTGTCATAGGTACCCGCAGAATGTAATACTGAAAAGAGGATAGCAATAAGACACTCATGTCTGAAGTTCGTACTGTGTTAACCCAATTTTCATGTGTTATACCCAGAAATACTTATCTTACTCTGGATGAGAAAAAAAAAATATTTTAAATTTTTTTTGTGCACATTAATTTCTTTAAACATTTTTTATATAGTAGAGAGTAGGTGAAAAGGGACAGTGGGAGGATTAAAAAAGTAGATTTTTCTCTTTATGTATAATTCTAAACATTTTATAAATCACACACAGGATGAAGCAATAGCCCAATCCAATCTTCAGTTGAAAAAAATTGTTGATCTGTATAAGCTTGCAATTGTATAAAAGAAAAGATTATTTTAAGAATCAAAAGTAAATTTGCTTCATGTACTTTTCATGCTTTCTGTATATTAATGAATTCTTTATGCGCAGATGTAAAATTTTCCCAATTTACTGAACATTACAGTGTATATATATATAATTTAAACTAAGCCTTAAAGCAGCAAAAAGTTTAACACAAAGCAAGAAAGTAGGGAGGAATGGGACATGTCCAATTCCCCAACCTCTCCTTTTTTTAAAAAAGATTAATGCAAATTGCTAACATGCAAGCATTTTTAGAGGATAACATATTAATTATAACATTGATAATATATTCATTTACTTCAAAATGTAAATAAATTAAATTAATGATTTTTTAATGTCATCTATGGATTACAATCCTGAATTTTTATTCCATTCATGATGATATTGGAATTTTATATTGTGGCAAATACATTATCAATCTATAATCTTTGCTTGCATATCTGTCACAAGACTATTTGTGTCTTAATAGCTTTGTTTTATTGCTGTCCCATACCTCCTTATTAGTGGGGAGGTATGGGACGCATTTTGAAAATTACAATTTCTTTATTATAAAATAGCTTTTACATGTTACGTTTCTATATTGTTCAGGGAGATTAAAAAGTGTTTCATCTTGGATTCTATAAATTGAAATTTTTGTTTTTGTGTCAGACAGAGTTGATTTTCTCACTTTTGTAAAAAAGTCCAACACCACTCCACTCTCCTCTATTTATTTGTATTTCCGCGTTTTTGAACTTAATATCTCGGCTAATAAATAACATTCTTTTCGAAGAGCATTATCTACAATTTTTTTATATACTTCTGCGACGATGGTACCTCCAACACTCCTCAACCCTTTGGCTGAACAACCCGCAAATTTGTGTAAACGAAAAATGCGATTTTCTCAAAAATTATGTCACCTAGAGCAATAGTTAGAGTTTTCTTGCAAGGTTTAAATTATTTTCTATTACCCTTTATTTTTTCACAATTTTAGTTTCAGTAGGTTCGGAAATAGAAGGGAGAAGGAAAATATTTTTGCATTACATTTTCAACGATCAATTTTCCGGAAAAATATAAGTGGCGGAAAAAAACGGAAAAATTGAGAAAATTGATTTTTCATGACTGTTTCTCCCAAATAAATTATATTTTCTTAGAGAATATTAAATAATAAACATTTTTCCCATTTATATGTATTAAAGGGAAATTATTTTCACTTTATATTACAAAATAAAAAGAAAGTAGCAAAGCCTGCTTTTAAAAGTTTAGATTTTTTTTTTTTTTTTTCCACAGCCTAAGAATTTTTATTAAATGCTATTGTTTGTTATATTATACTCTGTTGAAATGATTTTCCAGTTACATGTTTAACTACCAATTGACCTAATGTAAAAACCTGATCGAATATGTCTGCAGTTTGGAATGAAATAAATTATGCATTCCATTTACATAAGTATAGCTTTTAAGTAAATGATACTAGTTTAAAGAAATTATTGCAGTTTTGTCATTATTATGAATATCAGTATTCAAAAATTCCATTGTTTGTTTAAAAAATGTATATTTTTACATTATTATTATTATTATTATTATTATTATTATTATTATTATTATTATTATTATTATTATTTTAGAATTATAATTTTATTTCCTTTATAAAATATGTTTAGTTTTGGTATAGCTTTCCAATCTCAACTCAAAAAAGTTTTGATTTAGTTTTATAATCTAAATTCAAACAAAACTAAGTTTTACTTTGGCTTACTCAGGTTTGCAACCTAAAAATAGCGTAGAATTTATTGACTGTTAGATTTTTACTCACTAAAACCAGAAAAAAATATTAAGTTTAATTAAATGTAAATATGTTTTTTTTTTTTATTTTTTTTTTTCCATCGCTGTTGTACTTTTTTAATGCAAACTGCCCATGTTTTTGCAATATTACTGTACATTATGGAGGTAAAATGGAGGTCAATTTTAGATTCAACACCTTGAAAAATCATTCAATTAATCAGCTATAACGAAATCTTGAAAAATGCAGCAAGGTAGTGCCACCTATATAGGGCAATTTATACCAAAAACTAAACAACATTAATATATATCAGAAACTGTCTGAAGCTGTAGTTTGATTAAAAAAAAAAAAAAAAAAAAAAAAAAAATCGTTTTTGAGGTAAAACTATTGCGATAATCATGAATAATGCAGCATAGCAGCGTCATCTGTTGAGCAATTTACACCAAAAAGTTAATGAGCATGTAAAAGTAATGAAATGAAGTTATGTCAAAGATTAACTTAATCTGAAATTTTATAAAAATACATACATTAGTTTGAGATAGAACTATTGTGGAAATTATGAATAATGTAGCATAGCAGCGCCATTGGTTGGGCGATATACACTAATAACTAAACATCTCGAGTTTATATCAAGGTGTAGCTGAATCTCAAGTTTTGTGAAATTATGTGCATCAGTTCTTGAGATAGAGTGCCCATAAAATTTGTCACATACAGACTCACAGAGTGACAGATATAATGTCTATTTTCAAGAGAAATTTTGCGAAGGGTCTTGTGTTTCAAACAAGAAAAAAATATGAAGGATCCTTTCAAGTTTTCTCAAATAGATTTCTGCTCAGAGATCAGATTACCCACATTAAATTTTTCATGTGAGACACTCAACATAAAAAAAAAAAAAAAAAGTATGAGAATGTAGCTATTACAAAATTTTCACTACATTATTTCATAAATGAAATTTCAATTTTTCCAGTTCGGAAAAATTGAAAAATAAGCCTTCCGAAAAAAAAACCGTTTTTTCCCCCAATTTTTTCCGTTTTTTTTCCGAGCATTCCCATCTCTAATCACGATATCTTGGATAACGACGATAATTTTGATGATATTTCAGTTAATTTTATTTGAAAACATAGAGCTAAATGGGAGGAATCTAATTATAGATAATTCATTTAAAATTTTTGCCCACACGCAATTTTAATGAGAATTTCGCCATATTAGCCAGCTATAGCTAAGAGGCAAGGCCGTAGCCAGAAAAATATTTCGGAGGGGGGGGGGGGGGTTGAAATGATATAATTTTTATAGTTGGCCCATTTTAGATTTTTTTAAACTAATGGAATAGAGACGACTGTTAACAATTTTATTTATATTTATAATTCAAGTAATTCATTTTAAGTAATTCAATTTAATATGATTAAAAGAAAAAATTAAATATTTGGGTACTATTAGGTTATTCCGTCGACCAAAAAATTATCGCCAAAATATAAGATTAATTGCCAATAATGGAAGATCGTGAATGTCACATTTAATGACATTAAATACGATTGTCGTGTTTAAAATATCATTAAGTGATTTTTATTTCGACATTTTATTTGTATTTTTATTAATATTCTACAAATTATTTGTTTTTTCGTTATTTAAAATAAAAATTATGTCAGTATGTGTAATTTGGTTATTAGTTTGGCGATTTATATAATTTGACAAAATGGGTCGACGGGATAACAGAGTAGTACCATATTTTGTATTGCAAATAAAGTTAAAATTTCATTCTAATTATTCTTTGGCGACAAATTGAATTTTGTGCTAATTAAGCTAATGTTAGACATATTTTAGATATGTTTTCAAATGTTTTATTCCTATAAAAGTCTCCCCAAAGTCTATGTCGGAACAGCTAAATTTGTCGGCATTTTAAATAACTTTCATCCCATTTTACTAGAATTCGGGGTAACAAGTCATGATCGGCATCAGATTGTTGTATAGACATTTTATTTCGATTGCGTTCACATTTGACTCTTACAGAGACCCGTTCCAGAACATAAACTTTAAAGATTTCTCAGAAATTGCATTTACTTTTTCAATATATGATCTTTCGAATCTTGATTCTTTAATGGATTTTTGAATCTTGATCATGTTTGACAAAAATTTCGGAGGGGAATCAAACCCTAGTGATCCTTCCATTGGCTACGGCCTTGCTAAGAAGGTTTCATTTATGGCAATTTTTGTCGCCAAATTTGGTGATATTGAGCCAAATGTTGCCAAATAATTTGACGCTGGCTGACATTCATATTTAGTTTTAAGCATATGAGGGCTAGAACAATAACTAACAAACTTATGTTAGAAGTGAAACTCTCAAAAGTCAATCTATACTATAAAGCACCTATAAAACAAATCAAATAAAACATTGTAAAAAAAAAATAAAAGAAATAATAATAAAAACTTCTTTTGCTACTTACCAACGAAGTTTTTTACTTCATATATTTAAATATAAACGAACTTCAATAATTTTTCTAAACAAATGGGATTATCCAACGCACAGTTAGTTACAAAAAACACCTTGAGAGTACTCAATTCCCTTAAACATAATATAAAAATTATTTTGCAATCAAATTTAATTCAAATACGATGCACATGATCTTAACTAACAATAAAAATAACAAAAACCAAAGAACGATGCCCTCTGAAGGTTCTAATTTCTTACGACTCAGAACGAAACCCAAAACTACCGACAATAAGCCGTAGATTCTAGTATGTCACCCCGTATCTTATTCCTGGCCGTTCTTTCGCTTTTATTTCGGCCTCTTACGAGAGACCTGGGATTTCTCAACTTCCTATTTCGCATCGATCCGGTGGCACAGCCAGTGATGTTAATAAAGATGAGGATGTTTGATCATTAGAAAAAAGAAATCACCAACACGCTCATCCTCTCTAACTGAAGAGGGCGTAGCTACACCTAAAAGGTGCTGCAAAGCAGGCAAAATATATCAAAACAGAATGCGGACTTCAATATAGCTCGAAACTGGATATCCCTAATCGGCTTATGCGACTTAGCATCGAATATCGTTTGAATTGGTGGAATTACAATTTAATACAGCTTAAACAGAGACTGTTTTTTTAACATTAAGAACAAGATGGAATGGGTCGTTTCTAAAACAATTCCTGGAAAAAAGGAAAAAAAAAAAAAAAAGAGAAAAAATTGCGCGATAAATGCAACCAACTTTGCCTTACTCTATTTTATTTTGATCGAAACTAATTTTCCCGTAAATAATTTAAAAGATCAAACATTATTTATATGAATTAACAGAAACGCTCAATTTTCCTTTTTGTATGATAAAAAGAAGAGATTTTAACATTAAAAAAATCATCTTCAAAAGATTTCCTGAAATGTGTTTGGCAATTTCCATTTTATGGCTCAATTTAATTGTCTAGATAGACCATTAAAATGAACCTTGTATGTATGCATAACATCAATCAACGCTCAAATATGCGTACTAATCGATGCGAAGATTACTACTGATAAAAATTCATTCAACAAGACTCTTGACTAAAATATCAAAAATCCATAATACGCAGAGGAGAGGGGGGGGGGAGTAAAATTTTAAAGCAGTGAAAGTGATTTTCCATTAAATAAACAAATTCCTGAGTTCACGAAGTTTTTTCTTTTATTTTCTTCCCCCTATAAAGTCTTTTTTTAAAGCTGCGTTTCAAAGAGATATGAATATTTCATGGGGATACTGGGGGACAACTGTGACACAGAAGCTGCATTGAGCAGTGGTCGTGATATAAAAAAAAACTTGGTTTTAACAAACGCAATACGGTTATGAAAGAATTTCAACTTTTCATAACAGTAAGTGAAATGCATTTCTTTCTCGAACTAAATAAAGAATTTCAAAATACAAAATTTTTAAATGGGGTTCTTTTTCAATAACTCATAGCATGTGAAAATAGAAAATAGGTATTTGATAATGATGCTATTAGACTGCTTCGGGATTTTAAAGTAAAAAAAATGCATTTTCAAAAGAATTTATTTCTAAATGTAAATAAAAATCCACAAAGTTCAAGAAAAAAAAATTACATAGGCTAGAAATATTTTCTTTCCTATGTAGATTAGCACAAGAACCTAGCACCGGAACCGGAAGAACAAAAAATGTCACTTTTAGACGACACTAAATGATACATGAATATTTGTTATAAAAATTTTATTCATTATTTAAATTATTTATTTTTTACAATGAATTTAATTATATTTTGCGTAGAAACAAGAGTTTTTCTTAAGTACATCAATGATTTGATTATTTTCGTCGGCAAGCTTCTTAAATCTATTAACGAAATTTATCCTAATTGTTTCAAATTAAATTAAGCATCAGATAACTGTTACATGTTAATTTTATAGATTTAGATTTAATAATTACTGATAATATTATGCAAATTAAACTTTTTGTTAAGCGTGATTTATTTTATTTCGATACTCAATCCATGCCTCACTGGTTTTCAAAAAGTAAGTAAAAAAGTTTTTATTAATATTATATTGGACAAATTAGTAGATTCTATAAAGTTAATAACAGTAAGGAGTTTTTATATTAACAGATATTTAAATTTATAGCAAACTTTTTTTTAATAATAATTTCTATCATCAAATTCACGGATGAAAATCTAAGATTAGTTTAAAATTTCGATTCGCATATTAAAACGCAATTGGTCAGCCAAGTTTTATCTTGGTTAAAAACACTTCCACGTTTCTAATTTCCAGGTTTTTTGTATAGGTATCATAGCTTGGGGAGTAAAGCCTCTAGCTAGTAAACAGAAGGTTCTTCGTTCGAAGCTGGAACTTGAAAATTTCACACTAAGATAGATTCAATTAAAAGAAATTTCGTATTTTTGCCATTTTAAGGTTTATATTAATTTTTTTAATCTCCGACATTTATAATATTTTTTGAGATTCAAATTTCTTTCTATTTTAAAAACTATTGCGATTTATTAATGATTCAGCATTTTAAATTTCATTTATATTTCAGCTAATTTTTTTTTAAATCTCGGATTTTTGAAAAATTTTGAATTTTGAACTTTATTTAAGTAATTTGATTTAAGCATTTTTAATTTCATTAAAGTAAATAGCTTTCTTATATATACATATATATATATATATATATATATATTTAAATTTACTGGTGCTATCAACTATATAAAGAGTTTAATAATTATAGATTAACAACTTAGATTTATTAATTAAAGGATAAGTTGTTTTGAAAGCAATATTAGACGAAAATCTCTGTGCTATCTGCGATTACACCTACCCACTTGTATTATGAATTTAATTGTGTTTTGCGTACAAACAAGAGTTTTTAAGTACATCGATGATTTGATTATTTTCGATGACAAGCTTCTGATACCTATTGCCGAAATTTATCCCAATTGTCTGTTTACATGCTAATTTTCTGAATTTAGATTTAATAATAACTTGAAGAAATGCTACTATAGTATTTAATAAAAATAAAAATAACGCTAATAAAATAACATCGAACTAAAACGTAAAAGAAAGCAGCTAAATAAAATATTACAATGCGAAATAACAGAAAATATGACATATAAAAAAACTTTCTATCATAGAAAAAAAACCCTCCATGCATTAAAAAAATTCCTCTCTATCTTAAAAAAAAAGAATGCAAATGCATTTTTTAAAAAAACATGACGAATCAATAATAATAACAATAAAAACGACAGAAGTCTCAATCTTTATATCTCATGGATTTTCTATGAAAAAGAGCTTAAAATATCAATTCTCACTTACACCACAGGTGTTAAAAGAATAAATCTTTTTTTTTTTTTTTATCGCAAAATCAATGTTCCCAAATAAAGTAGAACGACTCGGTGCAACAGTACCAGAAGCATGAACTGTATTCGAGGAAAAAAAAAAAAAAAAAAAAAGATCGAGAAATATAAGTATTTTCATATAAAGAGACGTTCTAGTTAATGACAAAAGAACTATAAATATCTGTAATACTAAAATTGCATAGCGATAACAAGAAAAGGAGAAGAGCACGAATAAAAATTGGCTGTGACGTCAGATCTAATAATGGAAACAATGAAAATAGAATTCCAAAAATTCACAATAAATCATACTTTATAAAATAAATATTTTCCAATGCAAACTTTCAAAAACAATGCCAAAATAAAGTAAAATAAAATAAAATTCTTTAGACTGGCATTTTCTACTGTGAAGTTTTATCTACAAGCAATGGTAGGAAGTTTATCATTAAATAAAAATTCAATAAATAAGCCATAAAAATATGCAGTATGGTATGATTGAAAAATATAATTCAATGTCTATATATTCCATGATGAAAGGAAAATTAAGTAGAACCCGACTAGCAAGTTTCTGTGCCTACGGCACTTTTGATTTTTCGTGCCCCCCTAGATTGATTAATTTACTGATGCTAGTTTTTTGACATATTATGCACGTATTCAAAAAGTGTCAATAAAATAAAAGGTTTCCTGGAAAATAAAAAAAAAAGGTCCAGAAGAAAAAATCTATTATTTATTGAAATGTGCTTTAAAAAATATATAGATGTATTTTTTTTTTTTTTTTTTTTTTTCCATTTCATCATATTAATATCTCAAATACCCCCCATTTGTTTCAACAATTATGATTTTCATAATATAAATTTAGATGAATAAATTAAGAAAAAAATTGTGCCCCTTAGAAATTTCGTGCGATTGTCAGGGTCTGAAATTCAGACTTAAAAATCTAAATGCGCATAAGTCAAATAGTACTAACATTAAAGCACCATTATTTAAGGAAGGTAAGGTAAAATGATTCAATACTTTTTAAGAACTGGAATCAGAATTCTTATTCGAAATAAATAATGTTACTATAGAGCAATAATATAAAAAATGGTTTAATAGCAAGAATTCTCAAACATTAATAAACCAAAAATTATACATACAAACTTTTGTAGATTATATGCATACAAAATATTGCCAGTCGAATTGCACACTAGTTAAATTTTATATACAAAAATTGATTTTGTACAAAGGCAAGAAGTTTTTACGATTAAAATCTGGGAAAATGCTTAAAATGCTATTCGCTTCAAGATATAAGTTATAAAATGTAAGGATTATTACAAAATGTATATTTTAGTGTCCTTCATAAACGCATATCAATTTCATTATGTTTTGACGGGTGTAACATCGGTAAAAAGTACTTGAAACTATTTTATCCCATCGGACGTAATGAAACGAAATGCTTTTGACTGTTCTTGTATTTGAACTATATATACAATTTTACTAAAATTTGAAATGACTCAACAAAATTTAGCAACAAATATAGTTTTGAAATTTTAAACAATTCGGTTGGATAGTTTTTGTGCTGTTACATGCGGAAAGACAGACGGACAAACAAACAGACAGACGATGGTTATAGGTGTTACGTATATATAATATTACAAACCAAAAAAAAAAAGTTAAATTTAAAAATGCAAGCCCAAATTGAAAACACATTTCCAGCAATTATTACTCAAAGGCAGTATTGTAATCAATTTCTTTCGTGTGTCCCTGTAAATGGATTTAAAATGCTATGAATGTCCTTTTCTAACGTAATCGAAGAGAAATTCAGTGATTTCTATCATCTTCAATAAATTTGCGACAGCGTAATGTCATTAAAATACTTTGCAAACGATTTTTACCCATGACCATAATAATTTGTTTTGAATGCCCTTATAAATGAACTATTAATCCCACATACTTCATATACAATACCAAATATGCCAAGGGGACCCTAAATAAGGTTTACCAATTGCATGAAAATCTTATTATTACGGATTTGAGCGTGGGCAGACATGCAGAAAAACCAAATGCATAAATGCTTTTCAAGTTTGTTGGAAAGTGTTAAAAATGCTTAAATGAGATACCACACCAGAAAACCCACCCTTTAAATTCGAATTCGATACAACAAAATCACGAGAAAGAGAAAGTTAATTAAATGCCATAGCTATCATTATGCAAGAATGCCGTTAATGTTATCTGAGAAGAAATAAAAGGCTGACGTTACAGTGATTAGTTGTTCTCAGTAACAGGTATGTAACAGAAAGACTTTTTAAATGATACTTTCAAATTAAAAGGATTTATTTAACAGATATAAAGATTGATGACTACGATCAAATCACAGCTGATATAAAGCTTTCGAACATTATCTTTGGTAAAGCAACAGGAATCGCATGCAGTGAAACGAATCGAATTATAATTAGATAGAACTTTAATTGCTGACCTGTCTGTTCCGTAAATTGCTGCACTTTTCAAAATCTCCTCCCTTTTTTTAAATATTGAACCAATAAAATATTTTCATTTTTTTAATAATTTTTTTTAATGCTTTTTAAACTACACAGTTGTCATTACGGTACATGTCCGACGCGTAATAGGAGACAATACATTTAAATTTTAAAGCGTCCTTGTTTTTTTTTTTTTTTTTTTTTTTTTTTTTTTTAAATAAAAATTATACACGAAACGATCACTATTAATTTTAAAAACAAAATTTAGTACTGTAACAATTTTAAAGAAATTGCCGGGCTTTAAACAACAAAGAACATAAATAAAAATGCGATGTTTCTGTACATTTTAATCGGGTATTAATGAAATTGTGCTATAAGCGAGGCACTTCAAAATACTTTCTCAGCATTCATTTAAGTAGCAAGCACACTGCAAAAAATTTGTGCAATGTTACTCCATAAAATTCTGCCACCAAATTTATGGAAGACTTTAACCCATATAACTGGTGTATAACATTGTCATGTTACACTCAGTAATGTATGTTTAAATTACACCATTATATAAGTAAAAAAAAAAAAAAAACTATAAATTGGAGGCAGCAGCGGTCGTTTACATAAATATCCGTCTTATGAACTATATCTAAAGAAACAAAGTTTTTTTAAATTCATACAAGAAGGTTAAGTAGTTACAATTGAAAATGCTGCATAGCAATATAGAAAAGAAAATTTTCTCATGTGTAAACTAAAGTTCTCATGTGCAAAAGTAATTGGTTTGACATGTTAAGGCTCCTATCAAGCGAAGACAGTCGCGAGCAAGCTAATGCTATACCTATGGAGAGGTTCTTTGTCAATATCTCGTTTGCATGCTGCATGCATGCTATAAGGTTGCCACCCTTAAACTCAAAAATAATTAAAAGAAAAAAAAATTGAAATTTACAAAAAAAAATTTCTGAAAGTTTACAGCAGAGGAGGGAAAGTGGGGGACCCATTTTCAGCATTGTGTTTTTTCTGCACCCCTTTGACGAAATTTGCGTTTTATCGCGGTCTTTCGATGAAATTTGAGATTTTTTTTCAGGATCCTCTGACGAAATTTGAGATTTTTTCCGCCATCCCTTAGCGAAATTGCCAATTTTTTCGCTGTCATTTGTCGAAATTAGTGATATTTTTTTTATGACCGAATTTTCGGATTAGTGACCAATTTTTTAATTTTCGGAACCGAATCCCGTAAATTTTCGAAAAATTCGGAAGAAAATCCCCTTGCCTGAGCTATGGGCTAAGCATGACTTTTTTTCTACTTTTATACGAAAGCGAAGAAGGTAAAATATGCACTAGAGTTGATTTTCCGCAACAATAACCGTGAAAATCAAAAAGCAATAAAAATACGTAAGATATCAAAATATGCCGAACAAAATTACGGCAAAAGCAAGATGCGTACAAGCACAAACATCAAAAAACGGGATCATGTATTAAAAGATCGCTCTAACCTCTTCCTCTTCTTTTTCTTTTGACTCGCGTAAAAAATTTCACATATCCCGGTAAAGCATCAGAGCTGTGAAAATAAGTGCCCCCCCCCCCCCCAGCTATCTCCCCGCAAGATATAGATTCACGTACGTATAAGTTATGAACAGACAGAAGGAAAACTCAGTTTTGGGTTGTAGCCAAGAGAAAA
The DNA here is from genome assembly GCA_964019185.1 of Maratus speculifer. NCBI lineage: Eukaryota > Metazoa > Arthropoda > Arachnida > Araneae > Salticidae > Maratus > Maratus speculifer. The sequence continues at coordinate 74,008 of CAXHSM010000775.1, forward strand.
GAATGAAAAGACATTTACGCGGTAATATCTGTTCAAGAATGCAACATGCGTAACGACTTCGATTAAATATCAGAGAAAAAAGAAATTTCCTTTTTCTTATTTCTTACGAAACAAAAGAAGAATCGATAGATCAAGCCGGATACGGCAAAGGCGATTTGGGTGGAATAAAAGGAAAAAAATAGTCAAATCTAAAATAAATATATTAATTAAACTATTAAAAAACAGATATTGTAACACATGTTTTTAATATTTCATTTCGAAGCTTATGTCAAATTGAACTATATATATAGCATATATGTGTGTGTAACAATTTTTACGAAATTCTGGTATTTAAACATCTTGTTTCTGGGAATGGAAATTTGCGAATGTCGATCATTTATCACAGCATGAAGAAAAATAATAATTCAAACACAGGTATATTTAATATAATCATCTGACTCATATTTATATTCCTCATATATATCTGACTCGACTCATATATATATTATCACATCGGCCAATTTTGCCAAATTATAAAGATCGCTAAACTATTCGCCAAATAATACAAATGGAAGAATGCTGCCATTTAAAAATTTTAAGGTAGAAAAATTAATGTATTTAAATAACAAAATTGTCAAAGAATAGAGTTACTTTAATGATGACGTTCACTTATGGAGTACAGCATATCAATACTAAATAAATCAAATATAAAATTTGATTTATTCAGATGATTTTGGGCAAAATAATATTAACAGTTTACGTATTTAAATTCAGAATTATTAAACTATGAACAAACATAAATTTTTAAGATATTGCATTTATGAAGAAAATGTAAGTATTTAAATGCAATAATCAGATTTATAAAGGGCACAGTAAATATCAATGACAATGGAAAATGGTACAGAATCTAATTATCTTTATTTAGTCAATAAACGTAGGCGGATATAACTATAAAATGTATGTGAACTTTAGATATAGGCTTGAATCAAAAGAAAAAGAAGAAGAAAATATCAAAATTTGCAGCAATTTTAAATAACGAAAGAGAAATAATTCAGCAACACATAATATTAATATATATATATATATATATATATATATATAACGTAACAAACACATTTAACAGATTTAATGTCAAGTGAATGTAACATTTACGATCATCCATTATTAGCATTTAATTTTATAGTAGGGTGACAGTTTACTGCTCGAAGGGATTATCAAGTAGTACCCAAAATTAATACGTGTGCACTCATATACACATGAATAAATAAATGAAATGAAAATATGAGTTAAAAAGGGAAGGGTCCCCACTTTAATTGGTGCTCAAAGTATCAATAAAATATTGGGTGGTAAATTTAATTCGACATGGCACGATTTGAATCTAGATACTTTCATAACAATATTCTAAATCGTTACCAATAAAAAATACACGAATAAATCTTCAAATGATCCTACTCGAGCAGGCTAACAAATTTATAACATCATATAAATGAAGCTCATTTTGCTGTTTAAGTCACGAATAATTAAGAGAAATGTAAAATGTTAGCTGAAAAATGATTAACGCAACTAGAACAAGTGTTACAGAAATCATCCAAAAAACAAATGCAACCGTTTCTGTAAGTTGAAGAGAAAGATTCATTTATGTAACACGACGTATCTATCATATTTTTCCGCACAAGTGCTGATCTCTCTTATTAAATAAATTACAGAGTCATTACTCACCACTGGTTTTGTTAAAATTGTGTATCTGACAGCGTGTGAGATCAATCTAACAGGTGGAATTCAACGAACAGATGAAACAGATAATTAGAAATTAAAATTCACAGCATACAGTTGAATGACTACATCATTACTAAAGTGTTATTGGAATGACGTTTTATTATAAAATGGTAGCATGTTTATATCAGATAAATAAGTTTTCAACGTCCGTAATTAAAATTCGTGGCATAAGCATATGAAAAAGCAAATTAGTTTTTAGGGTAGAAAATTATGCCTGACAATGTATCTTTTGTTGTTGGGTTGTTTATAAAAATATACAAAGCATTAATCTATACATATAATAAAACAGTAGGACCCGGTGTGTCTGTACATTGAAGATAATTGACAAAAATGGAGTCAGGGTAGTGATGGGCGATTCTGGAAATTTTGAGAATCGATTAAAATCGATATCGTATAAAACAACATCGATCATAATAAGAATCGATTTCTCAGTTCTAGAATCGATACTAGAATCGATATTTCGATATTTAGGTTCACACAGAGAAGATCCAAATTACTAATTCCAAAACTTAGACAATCAGTAGGACCGTAATTACCGCCTCCCACACCCCATCCCCATTTAGGGAGGCATAGAATTAAGCTATTGCAGATTTTAGAGTCGGATAATAAGAATTTTAAAATTTAAAATGATTGTCACTTATGGTTTTCAGTTACGCAAAAACTTTGACAAATTTGAGAGACATAACTCAACTAATAACAACACTGAGTAACTTGGCATTAAACCGAGTATAAAGAGTGCCAAGAGCGTGTAACTAGGATGGAAAACAAGGAGTATAGACCAAAAAAAAAAAAAAACTTTTTTTTTTTTTTTTTCTAATGCTAACCAAATGTTACACGAGATAGTTTGGAAGAACATAAAATATGCCCCATTCCCAAGGGGTCAGGTAACCCCAACTCTTGACGGAAAGGCGACCATAGTCCAAATGTATCTTTTGTCGAAGTTTCAAAATGAGGTTTACAATAAAATAGAACGAGAATTGGACATTTTAAAAATTGCATGCATACTTTGAACGGCCCATTTAGTAAAGATTGGCGAGGAAGGGGAGGGGGGCGAGGGATTAAAACGGACGAACTTGAAAAAAAAATAATTAACTAATAACCCAAATAACTGAGCTTCTAAACAAAAATATAGTGTTTAACTTAGTCTTGAATTCATGGGGTGGCCCGCGGGGAACATGCACTCTTTAAAACTATAAAAAGTGCCAAGAGCATGTAACTAGGTGGAGAGAGGGGTAGTAACAGAAAAAAACGAGGAGATAAAAGCTTTATAACGATATGTTACATGAGATGGTGTGGAAGAAACAAAAAATATGCCCCCCACCCAGGGGGGCAAGGTGAATCCCAACCGGACAGAAGGGCGACCCCGGCCCAAATGTATCTTTTGTTGAGGTTTCAAAATATGGATTTATAACAAAATAGAACGAGGATTAGACTTTTTTAAAATCGCAGTCATAATTTGAACGAACCTGTAAGTTAACATTGTTGAGGAAGGGGGGGGGGAGTAGAACGGGCGAACATGAAAAAAAAATAAAAATAGTAGCACTCTGACAGTGCCGATAGAAGTGAAAACTTGAACAATTACGTGTGCATTTTTGAATCGTTAGGGTGTATAATTTTGAATCGCCAGGAAATACTTTTAAATGAATAAATAAAGGTTCTATAATATTAAAGAAAATATTAATGTCTATAAAAAAAAAAAAAAAAAAAAAAAAAAAAAAAAAAAAAAAAAAAAACCGCGCGATACCATATGTCCAGCTATTGTAGTTAACTCACTATAACTATTTTCCTACATTTTAAAACGCGATAAGTACACCAACCAAATTTAGACCATACTATCGATACCTTAATCCTTATCCAAATAAATCATTTTGTATTAATGCCTGTTACAATATCTGTAGATTACTTTTTGAATTATTCAAATCGGACATTCCATTCAAAAGATATTACGAATTTAAAGATGACAATCTAAAGAAATAATAGTGCTGCTGAGTACTCAGTGGCCAAAAAGCTTAGGGATTATGTGTGCAATCAAACGATTGCGGGTTCGAACCCCAATTTCGCTGATATGTATCAATGTTTTTTTTTTTTTTTTTTTTTGAAGAAGAAGAAGAAGTTTGAAAAATTAAAACTTTAATACATTATGGATCAGTAATGTGACCTGAAATGATGGGAGAAAATTTCTTTTGCTAGATTTGTAATGTATGAAGCATAAGCTTTCAATAGACATATTGTATCAACAAAAACCCCCTCTGCCCCCCCCCAAAAAAAAGGTCCTATAGGGAAAACCGAGAAACTGCAAAAGCAAAAAGAACGGCGAGAAATGGTTAGCTATACTAGAATTTTTCTCATCACTGTAATTCCTATAGAAGTAAAGTTATAGCCTTTTAAAGATTGAAATGAAGTGAAGAAATAAGCAAAATTAGGTGAGTGATCGACAGGGGGGGGGGGGAGAATCCACAGCTCTGGGGATGCCATGTAGCTTAAACTTTTAAGTTAAAAATGGTAGAAAATTAAATGAGCGAAATTTTAAGGTGTATATTGGAGGAGGGTGCAAACCCACCCCCCTAAAATTTTTTTTTGTTTCTTTTGAAGAAATAAAAAAATATACCCCCCGGCGGGGCGCAGATAAACCCCAAACGGGCGGAAGGGCGACTTTTTATTTATCTTTTGTCAAGGATTTAAAATGTGGATCTAAAATAAAATAGACCGAGAATTGGACATTTTTAAAACTATGCATATTTCGAACGGCCCTGTAAGTTAAAACTGACATGAAAGGGGGGATTAAAAGAGACGAACGTAAAAAATAAAACATAATAAACTAATACTTCAAATAACTGGACTTCTAAACAAAAATATAACGATTTAACCGAGTGTCGAATTAATGGGGTGGCCCGCAGGGGATTATTCCCTCCCCCCCCCCCAGAAGTTATGAGATTTTATGCTTTTTAATGCACAAATTGCGATTCCCCAGTGGTGACCATCCCCCTCCAAACCTAATGACGCAAATCCCCCCCCCGCAAAAAAACCTTCATATTTTAACATTCCTCTCCCCCAAACATAATACAAATTGTAAATTATATTCTACTTATAATCTACTGCACATTCAAGAGATAGCGAAATGAGAATAGCAGAATGAGCTAATATTGCCCTTATCTAGAATTTAAAGAAAGAAAACATAGGAACATTTCTGGAATTAAATTTTGAAATATTAAAAAATTAAAAATCTCCCCCCCCCAAAAAAATGTACTTTTTCTCAAATTCCCCTCCCCCCCCCAAAAAAAAAAAAAAACTAAATTGTATGACGCATCTTACGTCACCAAACCCCTCTCTGGGCACCCGTGCACAAATTGCGATTCCCCCTCTCTTACAGAGCTCTAAAACATGATGCCTTTCTCCGGAATCGCAGTAAAAAACTTGCATTCAACACTGATTTAGCCTAGAAAGAAAAAAAAAATCGAAATCGAATCTAAAGATCGAAATCGAATCTAAAGATCGACATCGAATCTAAGATCGACATCGAATCTAAAGATCGAAATCGAATCTAAAGATCGACATCGAATCTAAGATCGACATCGAATCTAAAGATCGACATCGAATCTAAAGATCGAAATCGAATCTAAAGATCGATCTTACGGGCAGAATCGATTTTACAGTTTTACTTTCTTTTGTAACTTTACAAGAAGAGAGTATTAGATTCGTGAAAAATTTTGACTTTCCGTTTTTGATGGATTTATATATTTTAGAAGGTCTTTAACACGATTTCATGTTTTTTAACAAATATCTGTCTGTGTGTGTCTGTCACTCTGTGCGTCTGTATACGACAAAAATTTCTGACCGTTCTATCTGATGAACAAATGCACGGAATTCCACAAAACTTTAGATTTAGTTTGACCTTGATATAAACTGAATCTAATTAATTTTTGGTGTATATAGCCTAACAGGTGGCGCTGCTATACTGCATTTTTTGCGATTTGCGCAACAGCTATATCTGATAAACGAATGAACGGATTTTCATCACATTTTAGATCCAGTTAGTCCTTGACATGAATTGATGTTTTCTGCATTTTGATGTATATAGCTTCTCAGATGGCGCTGCTATACTGAATTTTTCACAATTTCCACTCAGCGCCATGTGAAAGGGGGGGGGGAGGCGAAAGGAAGCGGTCGTTCCGAGCACGGAAATTTAGGGGGCGCCAAATTTTTACTACTAACATCACTTCTAGCCTATCACAAGAAAAAGTTAATGAGGGGGGGGGGGCTTAATTGGAACTTTGAACCGGGCGCAGTTCTCTCTTCGCACGCCCCTGTTTCCATTTTAGCTTTATCTCAAGAACTAATGCACGGACTTTCATAAAAATTTAGATTCAATTAGTCCTAGATATTATTTGATGCTAATTACATTTTGGTGGAAATCGCTTAAGAGATGGCGCTGCTATACTGCATTATTCATGATTAACGCAATAGCGCTATCTCAAGAACGAATTTTCATCAAAATTCAGATTCAGTAAATCTCTGACATAGATTAGTGTTATTTAGTTCTTGGTGTAAATTGCCCAGCAGGTGACGCTGATATGCTGCATTATCTCACAGGCTATCATAGCCTGAGAGCTTATGTGCCCGTCCGTTCTGTATGTTCGTACGTAACGCGATAACTCATAATAAAAATATCGGATCCACTTGAAATTTTGTATATAGGTATATCCTGATAAGGCGCTTCCCTGATTAGTTTTTGGAGTTCATTCGATATGTATAAGGGGGAACGGGGGGCTCATGCCCCTCCCCTTAATGGATATAAATGGGTTTTTCATGCAGAATTAACAGTTTTTGTCCAAAATTTAGATATAGGATCATTCTGATGAGGCGATTCCGTGACTATTATTATGTGTTCATAGAATAAGTATAAACAGGGGGAACGGGGAGCTCATGCCCCCCCCCCCTTTAATTGATATAAACGGGATTTTCATGCAGAATTAACAGTTTTCGTTCAAAATTTAGATATAAGATCATTCGCATGAGGCGAGTCCGTGGCTGTTATTAGGTGTTCATTGAATAAGTATAAACAGGGGGAACGGGGGGCTCATGCCCCTCCCCTTAATTGATATAAACGGGTTTTTCATGCAGAATTAACAGTTTTTGTCCAAAATTTAGATATATTATCATTCTGATGAGGCGATTCCGTGACTGTTATTATGTGTTCATTGAATAAGTATAAATAGGGGGAACGGGGGGCTCATGCCCCCCCCCCCCTTAATTGATATAAACGGGATTTTCATGCAGAATTAACAGTTTTCTTTCAAAATTTAGATATAGGATCATTCGGATGAGGTGATACCGTGTCTGTTATTAGGTGTTCATTGAATAAGTATAAACAGGGGGAACGGGGAGCTCAAGCCCCTCCCCTTAATTGATATAAACGGGATTTTCATGCAGAATTAACAGTTTTCGTTCAAAATTTAGATATAGGATCATTCTGATGAGGCGAGTCCGTGGCTGTTATTAGGTGTTCATTGAATAAGTATAAACAGGGGGAACGGGGGTTCTAATGCCCCTCCCCTTAACTTGCATAAATGGATTTTTCAATCAGAATTGTCAGATTTCGTTCAAATCTCTGAATAGTTATGGAAGTTTAATGGTTAAGTATAAAAGAGAGGAATAACTCCTCTTAAATTATATAAATGCTAAATGGGTTTTTATTAAGAATTATCCGATTTGCTCTGAATTTTGGATATAGATTTTTTAATATGATAAAGCATGTACTTGATAGTTTAGGAAGTTCAATGATTAAGTATAAAAAAGGAGAAAGGGGAGAGCTGTTTCCGCTTCTTAATTTTTTTTTTTTTTTTCGAACGGAATTAACGAAAATACTAGGCTGTAATGTACAATTAGTATGCGTAGCCTGTGAGCTCAATGCCATCAGTTTAACTGGGCAATATTCTTTTTATTATGGTTTCGCAATAGCTGTATCTCGCGCTTTCATGGATTTTCATCAAAATTCAGATTCAGCTGGTACTTAATAAAAATTGATCCTGATCAATTTTTAGTGTACATCACTAAAAAAAAAACGCTATTTTGCAAGGGGGGGGGGGGGTTCTGAGGTTTCTTTAATTCTTCTATCTTAGAAACTAATACACTGAAATTTTGGAATTGGCACATCCGTCTATTTAAATCTTCGACTTTTGAAGGAAAATGAAAATTATATTACCTTCAGAGAAATCGATTAAAAATTTTAAAGTATCGATTAAATCGAGTTGGCCGTAGTATCGATTAAATCGATTTAAAAAATCGAAATCGCCCATCACTAAGTCAGGGCGATAAAAGAAAACCAATGAAACACAAAAAAAAATTTTTTGAATTTTTTGTCTGTCTGTCTGTCTGTCTGTCTGTTTGTTCGAGGTTATCTTCGTAACTACTGAATGGATTTTTATGCGGTTTTCACTAATGAAGAATGCACACTCCCGGGCAGTGTATAGGCTTTGTTTCATCAAAATCGGACAACAGACAAAAAAGTAACAAAAAGAAACAAAAGAAACTATTAGGTGCGCTGCTCACGTTTTTTAGTACATAACGTTTTTTAGTACATATAAAATCCAATAGATGTCACTGTGCGATTTTAAAACGCGCTATCGTTATGTTTTCGCCAGTCTACTTAAGTATGAGAAAGTTTCAAGCTGGCTGTCGTTCCATGTGGTTTAGTCGGTAGAACGTCAGTGCGCCATACTGATGGCCCGGGTTCGATTCTCAGCATGGAATTTTTTTTCACTATGTTGGCATTAACGCCTATAAGCAATTAAAAGAATTTGAAATATTGTATTCAAGGCGAATTTTCTCTCTGGGAAAATTTCCTTGCATTAATATGTCAGTGTAATTTTTTTTTCGATTTAATTTTTTTTTTCGAAACTTTGTTTTTCTTAAAAAATTACAGTAAATATTTGATATTTCCCAACGTTTTTTGAATGATCGACTTGCTTTTTTTTTTTTTTAATGTATGTCTGAACCTTATCTAACTACTTCTTCAAGATTTCTTTAGATAAACCGACCAGCGTAGCGGGCGAAGGCCGCTAGTATCAAATAGTAATTAAAAAAAAGCAAGATATATTAATTTAAAATTGTACGTGTAATTATTAGCATTATTATGACATCTTGCTGCTTTTTGTAAAAAAAAAAAAAAAAAAAAAAAAAAAAAAAAAAAAAAAAAAAATTAAAACTTACAAATTGTTAGGTTTAAATTCATTGGTACTAGAACAAGAAATGAGTATTGTTTGTACAAAAACAAATTTCAAGAAATTACTATGAGTATTTTTTATTTATTTATTTATACCACAAAATAAATTCTTTACTACAAAAACCCTTTTGGAATTATTCGATTGTCTTTTTTTTTTCTCAGCACTGCTATTTAGCGCACCTTTCTGAATAAATTAATATAACACATTTTAAAAGAAACATCAGCATCACGGATGAAATATTGTTCCATAACTACCAACTTTCCACGTTTTTTCTTCTATGCCCAATAAACATATTTTAAATAGAAATTATACTTGATAAATGAAAAGATATAACTATTAGATAGAAGGTAAGAAACATTTAAAAAATATATATTCTAGTTCAAAGTATGTTTGTGAATATATCATTTAAAACAAACCGGAAAGTTGGAAAGTAAATATATAAAGAAAAATATATTGAAAACATAAGTGAAATATAATAGTTTGGGCAATATATGTAATTAAGTAGAGATCATACATCATCAGATTATACTAGGTGAAGATCAAATATAACTAAGCGATAAGGTAAATAAATGTGCAAGACTCAACCTAGGTCAAAATTTCCTAATATTCATTATTGTACCACATAATTAATAACGTTTTAAATAGAAGACCTTAAAAAATCTAAATTTGCTATATGAATATTATGCACATGCACAAGCCCAGATTTTAAACGAAAGATAAAAATAGAGAATATACACTTATGTTAAAAGTTGTTCTCCAACATTAGCAGTGATGCTGGTGAAAAAGTGGTTTTACAGGATTTTGGCTTCAGTAAATCGAAGCTTCTGTGATTGCACATGGCAAGAAAATTTAATGCAAGACAATTATTTATTTTCAAATAAAAGCAGCAGCTATGATAAATACTGAAGTTAAACATGTGCTAATTCAGTTCTTCTTAAAAAAAAAAAAAAAAAAAAAAAAAAAAATCTTTCAAATAATTTCACATTTTTTAAAGCTTTAAAAAAATGTGCTTAATTTTTTACAGCTTTTAATAGTAAACGATATTAACCATTTGAAATTAACCATTGTTTAATAACATATATCACGCTGAATATGAAAGGTAAAAAGAATAAAATGAATACAAATGGAATTTGTAGAACCAAAGCAGAATCACCAGGTCCCAAATACTTTGGAAATACAAATGGAGTGTGTGGTTTCATCTTCGTATTTGCCATGAGAAAGCAAAACAATACGAATTTGGGACTACCAACACACAAGAAACCAAAATTAATTAAAGAAATACCAAGTAATCTATAGTGGATATGGAGAAAATAAAACAGTGATGTATATATATAATCGTGTAAGTAGGGCCCCGAAAACCTCGAGAAAACGGGTGAATGCCCAGGGCCCTATGTCTATTAATGTAAAAATTTTACAAAAGTGAATAGAACTTTTGAACACCTAGTAATAGAATTTTTATTTAGTTCTTTATGTTTCATAATATAGGATCTTAAATGTTTCAGGAAAATTGTTACCCCAAACAAACGTTGCAGACCTTCGGTTTTCATTTAATAGAGTTCGATTGTTTACGAAGCTAGAATTCAAAGCAAAAACAAGAAAAGTGAAATGAAAAGCGCAGGAATTTATTTCGACATCATGGAAGAATGATTATTACTACAAAACTCATTTAAACAGATTATGAAATATTTATACCTTTGAAAAGAATGCAATAAAGGAATTTTCTTCTTCATTCATGATGTCTAGAAGAATATCGGAGAGCAATAAATTTTAATTACTTCCACAGAACATCTCTCTTGCATTCTTCTGCGATTAATATGCGAAAAATGAAAATCATGAATGCAAACTAATTTTCAGTACATGCGTAACGTAGGTCATAGCTATTTTTTATGCTCCATTTCCCCATGCATAATAACATAAAGAATAAAAATAATGCAAAACTATATATTTTTGAGGCACCGTACTTTATGGAAGAAAAGCAGTTTACGAATTAAAAAGTTGATTTTGTTGTTAAGTGCGGCGTTTATACTATATGCAGTGTATACGATTTGTTCTTTTTTCGCGCGCGTAAAATTGGGATAAAGTAAAAATTCATTAAGACTGTTGTTTTCAAGTTTCTGCTCACAGGTCCCTAGCTAGAAGTGAATAATAGGTAGAGAGGGGGGGGGGGGGAACTCTTTGACGCAGAAAGATAAATTAGTGCATATTCTCATTGTAGGTACTATGTTTCTTATTAAACTGTTGTAGTAACTAAGAAAAGAACATGATGATAAAAAATTCGAGTACATAACTAATGCAATATTAAACATCATGTTAGCTTTATGTGTGCAAATAGGATGAGCGAATGTTGTAATACTTAGTTTAGTTACAATATAGTACAGGGTGTCCGAGAAAGATCCGTACAACTTCAAAAATTTATTGAAAAAGAAGCAGTAGGGTAACTGCGAAACTAATTAGGACATTAGATAGAATAACTTAAAAAGTTTTTTTCTGCAGTATGTTTCTGACCATAGATGGCGCTACATGTCATGCAAAGGAATATTAAAGGGTCAATCCATTTCAAGTGGTCCAGCACTGGTCGCTCGACTATTTTTAAAAAATCTGAAATTTTTTGTACGACAACCCTAACATGATGGAAGTTCAAAATGACCGTTATTTTAATTCTACTATTTTTTGTTTGTGCATGGCGGCCATCTTTGTTTCATCGTGTGCAGCGATTTTCTCAGATACTAGGACACACAAAATTGTAAATATCTCGTATTCTATTTTCCCAATTGAAATGGGGTTTGCAGCATTTTGTTCAGAATAAAATAGGCTAAATATACAGTGTAAGAAAAATTTTGAAAAATAAATTTTTACAAGTGAAATTTTAGCACAAAATTTACGATTTTTTCCAAAATCTATCCGTTTGCAAGAGGAAAATTTTCTTGCAAGGGAAACTGTCAACCTTACACAATTTTTTCTACAAATAAGTCAAAAGTGCGTGTACTCATACACCAAGTTCCAGATCTGGGAGTTAATTTCTCTTTGCGAAAATAATTCCGAAATTCGTCAAAAATTTCAAAAATTGCACTTTTTAGGCTTTGATATCTCTGGTGGGGCACGAGATAAAAATCTGAAATTTTGGCCTATGATAGTATCGTGTAGTAGCGTTATGTACAAAAAATTTCAAGAAGGAGATTTGACTACAAGCTGAGATATGACATGGAAAATATGTGAAAACAACACTACCAAACTATTGTAAACCTACTATGTAATTGTTCAACAAGACTGTCAACCTTGCACAATCTTTCCTACAAATAGGTCAAAAGTGCGTGTACTCATACACCAAGTCCCAGATCTGGGAAATGATTTCTCTTTGCGAAAAAAAATTCCGAAATTCGTCGAAAATTTCAAAAATCGCACTTTTTAGGCTTTGATATCTCTGGTGGAGCACGAGATAAAAATCTGAAATTCTGGCCTTTGATAGTATTGTGTAGTAGTGTTATGTACAAAAAATTTCAAGAAGGAGATTTGACTACAAGCTGAGATATGACATGGATAATATGTGAAAACAATACTGCCAAACTATTGTAACATACTATGTAATTGTTCATACCTCCAAAATTTTAAATTAATTATTTATGGTACAAAGTTAAATGCTAGTTACAAATATCCTTTTCAAATGCTTCTGTGTGATTTAAACAATTCAGAATGTATGCTAAGCCAATACACTATTTGTCCAGATGAACAAATCTACTAGAAATGCTATTGCAACAATTTTACTCGGAACACATTTCAGGAAAAGTAAATTACAGACAATGAATTGCAACTGATCGAGTTGACATGGCTTCAATTTTAAACCTAGAGAATTTCATTCAAGTTAACAAGAGATGACAAGACTTGGGGAGCTTCAAATAATTTTTTTAGAAAGAACAGCCTGATGGACTGAGAACAGTAACTGGTCGAACTCATAACATCTCTCGTAAATATTGTTAAGCTCTTTGTGGAGCACATATAGTATTTTGTAAATTAAATGCTTATTATTTAACTGTTTTCAACAAACGATATTTTCTGGGTAAATATTGTAATAAAAGAGACTAATCTCATTTCTCCTAATGTACTCGTAATAGCATTTCTTAACATTTCTTTAATCACCGTATCTCAGCTTTTAGTCAAATCTCCTTCTTGAAATTTTTTGTACATAACACTACTACATAATACTATCAAAGGCCAGAATTTCAGATTTTTATCTCGTGCTCCACCAGAGATATCAAAGCCTAAAAAGTGTGATTTTTGAAATTTTCGACGAATTTCGGAATTTTTTTCGGAAAGAGAAATCATTTCCCAGGAATGGGACTTGGTGTATGAGTACACACACTTCTGACCTATTTGTAGAAAAAATTGTGCAAGGTTGACAGTCTTGTTGAACAATTACATAGTAGGCTTACAATAGTTTGACAGTATTGTTTTCACATATTTTCCATGTCATATCTCAGCTTGTAGTCAAATCTCTTTCTTGAAATTTTTTGTACATAACGTTACTACACAATATTATCACAGGCCAAAATTTCAGATTTTTATCTCGTGCCCCACCAGAGATATCAAAGCCTGAAAAGTGCGATTTTTGAAATTTTTGACGAATTTCGGAATTTTTTTCGCAAGGAGAAATTAACTCCAAGATCTGGGACTTGGTGTATGAGTACACGTACTTTTGACCTATTTGTAGAAAAAATTGTGTAAGGTTGACAGTTGCTCTTGCAATAAAATTTTCCTGTTGCAAACGGATAGATTTTGGAAAAAATCGTACATTTTGTGCTAAAATTTCACCAGTAAAAATTTATTTTTCAAAATTTTTCTATCATTGTATATTTAGCCTATTTTATTCTGAAGAAAATGCTGCAAACCCCATTTCAATTGGGAAAATAGAAGACGAGATATTTACAATTTTGTGTATCCTAGTATCTGAGAAAATCGCTGCACACGATGAAACAAAGATGTCCGCCATGCACAAACAAAAAATAGTAAAATTAAAAGAA
>CAXHSM010000776.1:0-18000 GCA_964019185.1 Maratus speculifer
GCAAGTAAATACTTTACTATAATATTCCCCCCAAAAAAATATTTTGAATTTAAAGTCAGCTGCAATATGGGAATTCTGCAAAATATCATTATTATTATTATTATTTTTTCTTAACAACGTTACTCTAGAGAAATTTAAATTGTAATTTTTTTTGGGTGATCTTTTCACCATAATGCATTTTGTTCATTTAATGTAAAGTTTTGTAAATATTTTGTAAATAAATTTATCTTTAATTGTTTAATAGCGTAGAAGAATTATTTTATTTAGAAAGAAAATGTGTTGATTTCTTGTTTTACATTTAGGATTTATTATTTTGAATTTATTGCTTAGTTCATTTTATCTTCTAATAATAATGGATTAGATGCTACATTCTCATAAGGAAAGGTTCTTCAAAAAGATCACACAACGCAAAATTATTTCTATTTTCTTTTAAGAAAGTTAATTAAAATTCCAACCTTTTCCCAGAGAAACGATCACTGCTGTTTATTTAACAGCATTAATCTTAATATTATTATCATTGTTCTCTAGATATAAATGATAACAAGGAATTAATTTAATGATTTTTTTTTTTTTTTTTTTACTCATTTAATAGAGTAAGTCTATTTCTTTCCAACATAGGATTGGAAAAATAAATGGTTGCCTTTGACCAGTTGTATTAATTATGAGATGTCATATTTAATACTTAAATAAAGATCTTGGAGTTATTATAGTTATTTATATTTTTTTTAATAACCGATCATATATAGATTATGTTATGATTTATGTAAGATATTAAATTTAACAGTAAATGGTGTAAACATTACAATGATTTGTAAAATTAATTTTCTTAAAACAGATATTATAAACAAATCGCAGATATATCCCTATTGCACACTGACTCGGTAAAAAATAAAGGAAGGTCTGGCAAATGGCACTTTTAATGTTTGTTTGTTTATATTGTTTTGCAATGCTATGTACTGTAGTAGATGGTAGATGATTATATATATATAAATATATAAAAAATAAATAAATAAATGAAACATAGTAAAAGAGTAAATCGAATTGAGAATTTTGAGTGTAAGAAATGTTATCTATGTGTTGTTGAAATTCAAGCCAATTGGTGCTTTCATTGTTTATCTTCGTATCAAGCAAATATATGAATAAGATATATGAATAAAATATTTCTTAGTAAATGATACATATGCATAGACATAAAAAAGGGGAAATTACTCTTTTTGTTCGAATCTGATATATGATATTTTTGTTTTTATTTCTTTCTTTCTTTGCTAATGTGGTATCAATATTTTATATATGTGTATATGTATGTGTTTTATATTTTCACTTTGCTACTGAAGTTGAATTAAAATTATAGTAGAATTAGCTATTAAAGCAATGTCTAGGAAATAAACATAAAAAAATGGGTCTAGATGATAGTTTAGAAGGGAATGCCAGGAAATAAACGCAGATATAAAAGGAAAAGTGTAGATCTAAATACCTCCGGAATAAAAACGAGGAGGCAGAGACAGAAAATAAAAAATAAAAAAAAACGATCAAAATAACAACAATAAAATGGCAAAACCTAGCGTAGATACGCTATTAACTTTTATTCCTGTCTTTGACGGAAAAAAAGAATCGAACATAAATTTTTTTGTTAGTGAATTTAACAATTTAATGGAGGAAGTCGATTTGGATGACAAGTCGAAATTAGCTATCTTAAAAACTAAATTAGTAGGACAAGCCAGAGAAAAATTAGCTAACGATGAAAGTCTAAATACAGAGAAAGATTTCGCAAAGTTCAAAGAAAAATTAATTGATATCTTTAGCGCAAAGACGAATTTTTCTACCGCTCAAAATAATTTTTTTGCTCTGAGAGAAAAACCCACACAATCCATTACGGATTTTATTTATGAATTTAATGCAGCCGCAAAATTATACGCGGATAAGAATGGTCAAAAAATTGAAAATTCAAACAACAAATTATTCGAAACAATAAAATTTACTAGATTCTTAGAATCCATGAGACCGGACTTAAGTCTGGATGTCCGTAGAATGGCACCAGCAAATTTCAATGACGCGTGCAAATTTGCAAAACAAATGGAAGAAGCCTACAATCAGGTGTCATTAAATGAAATAAACACGATTCAAAAATCATCCAATGATGAAAATTTCGATAAATTGCTAAAATTAAATATTGAAAGTGCAGAACAAATAAAAATTTTAACTTCCGAACTTAACAATTTAAAATTAAAATCAAAAGAGAATATCGAAAACAAAAACAACTGGTGCGAATACTGCAAAAGAAAATCCCATTCGATAGAAACATGTTGGTTCAGAAATTCAACAAAAAATTCCCAGCAAAGGAATGAAAATCCTAGCGGACAAAATTCCAAAAATAGATATTTTTATAACAATAAATTTCAACAAAGACCGAATTTTTCTCCTAGATATACAAACCCCAATCAAAACATGCAATTTCAGAATTATGCCATGCCTGGTGAGTACTACGGATTTCCCCCATATTTCCCCCCACCCCCAAATTATTTTTCTAATGCTTGGCCACATAATCATCAGTTACAAAATTATGGCCAAAGTGCTGAGACCAGTTATGATAATACCAGGAACAATTCACAAAGAAACCGTACAGATCAGCAACAAAATGATAAAAAAAATAACAAGGAATATCAAAATTCCAATCACAAACAAAGACGTGGTTCAAAAAAATAAATAGGGGACTTACCAATACACAAAATACGCACCCGCGTAAGTCTCCTAGAAGCGGGTCTCCTGTTTCGAATAAAATTATCGCGAGCGTAAATAGTCCAGATTGTGACACTTTACCAATTATATTTTTTGAAATAAAAGATATTAAAATAAACGCCCTATGCGATTCTGGTGCTGCGGTGAGCCTGCTTTCACCGACATTATTTAACAAACTAAAAGATGCTAACATTAAATTCCAATATTTGGCAAATCAGGTACAAATAAAAACTTTAACAAATTCCTCTATACACTTTAAAAAGTGCATAAAATTGACTTTTCGCCTGGAAGGCATATTTACAACTGGAACATTTTACGTAACTAACCAAGATTTCGGAAGAGATTACGAAATGCTTTTGGGTTATGATTATTTAAAAACCAATAAAATAATATTAAATTTCGACGACAAAACTATGAAAATAAAAAACAAAAAAATCACGCTACAATTTACTGAAAAGTATTTACAAGGTGTTTTAAATAATCTAATATTTTCAGAAAAGACAAAGGAAAACGAATCCCAAAGCGCAACGAATGAGAATAATAATACAGAAATTGATGTTAGTACTGTATCAAAAAAATCAAGGCAAAATAATCGTATTTATAATAAAAACTCTATGTGGGCAAGATTATCGAAACATGTGTATTTGAAACCGGGACAAGATAAAATAGTGCAGTTGCAGTGCTCAGATTATTTTTAAGGAAAAAGACTTAATTTTACTAGACCCAACTGATGCACATGATAAAAAAAATACTTACGATTTTTCTATTCATGAGATTAATAAAGCAAAGCAAATCAATATTATTCTTAGGAATGAGTCGGATAGAAAAATATTTCTTCCCCGAAACACGAAAATAGGAAAACTTAGTAAAAATTTCACCATAACAAAGGACATGGAGCCAAGCAATGTCGAGAAGGGCGCAATTTATGAAATCAATAATTTGAGTATCGCAGAAACTCGGAAACTTAGAGAGGCTGAATTATCACCCGACGATTTTAAATTAGACCATTTAGAAGAAGCAATTAGAAAAAAAATAAGATTACTTTTGGCTAATGCTCATGTATTTTCTAAGAGTTACAATACTTTGGGTCAATGCTCTCTAGTTGTTCCGAAATTTAATTTAGCGCACGAGTTCCCCATACAAGCTAAACCTTATAAAATGGCCCAAAACATCAAAGAATATGCTAAAACAGAAATAAAAAAATTGTTAGAAGCTAAAATTATACAAAAAAGTGACTCTCACTATGCTTTTCCTGTCATATTTGTAAAGAAAAAAAAATAATGATAACAAAGAAAACGTAACTCAAATGAAATATAGAATGGCAGTCGATTTTAGACTCTTAAACGAAATTCTAGAATCCTATCCTTATCCTATCCCTGATATAAAGGAAATTTTACAAACAATGGGTGGAAAAAAATATTATTGTGTTCTAGACTTACATTCTGCTTTTTTTAAATTAATGTACGCCCAGAAGACAGTTATAAATTAGCATTTATAACGGAAAATGGGAGATATTCATTTTTAAGACTACCTTTTGGTACTAAATTATCAACTCCGGTTTTCGCAGATTTAATGGACAAAGTATTGGGTCATTTTGACAAGCATCAAGTAGCATATTTCATCGACGATGTTTTGTTGGCAGCATCGTCACTTGATGAGATGTTAAACCTATTGGACAGAGTCCTAGAAACTTTCATAGAACATAATCTTACTATTGACCCAAGTAAGATGCAAATTTGTAAAAACGAAATTGAATTTCTTGGTTTCGCTTTAAACGAAAATGGATATTCATTATCCAAACGAAATTTGGATAAAATACAAAGTTTAACAAGACCAAGAAATAAAAAAGGAGTAAAATCTTTATTGGGTTTAACGAATTATTTTAGATCTTTAGTCCATAATTATTCAAGTATAGTGGACCCCCTTATTGATTTAACAAAAGAAAAAGTAAAATTTAAATGGGATGAGGCAGCTGAGTCTGCTTTTCAACAACTGCAAAAAGCAATTATCCAAAACCCTACATTAAAACCTCCCGATTACAATAAAGATTTTTATCTCATAACTGACGGATCAAAAAAAGCAATTTCAAGCATTTTAGCCCAAAAAATTGATGAAAAAATGCGACCCATCGAATTTTTTGGAAGAAAATTAAAAGAGGCGGAAAAAAGATATCCCAGTTGGAAATTTGAGCTGCTAGCTGTGCATGACTCTGTTATGCATTTTAAACACATATTAGCGGGTAGAAAATTTCATATACTGACAGATGCAAAAGCCTTAACGCAAAGTTTAAAATTAGAAAAACAATCGGACATAGTCGTGAGATGGATAGAACACTTACAAGAATTTGATTTTTCTATAGAGCACATTGAAGGGGACTCTAATCCTGCTGATTTTTTTAGCCGAAATTTAAATAATATAACAACAACAACTGACATGCAGAATAATTTATTCTTAGTGAATATGGCAATTTCAGATACGAATGTAAAGGAACAGCAAGGTTTAGACGAAAATTTAAGTAAAATTATCACGAAAATTAAATCGGGTAAGAACAATAAAACAACAAAAAAATATGCACTTAATGCAGACGAAATTTTAAAATTGAAACCAGGTTCTGATAATAAAGAATTATTAATAGCACCCGATACGCTCAAAATAGCTATTTTAGAAGAAGCGCATAGACCTCATTTTGGTTTCAAAAAAACGTATGACATAATAAAGGCTAGATTTTTTTGGCATGGGATGTACAGGGACACAAAAACATATTGCAATAATTGCGTTCCCTGCAACACTACCAAACCGCACCCTACTATTAAAACTCCTATCGAAAATATAGTAAAAAATCATGAAGTGGGTGCCTATCTGCATTGCGATATTATAGGTAAATTACCAACATCTCTCAAAAAAAACAAATTTATACTATCTATTATTGATTCAACTTCAAGGTATTTGGAAGCGGTACCACTCAGAAATGTAGAATCTCAGTCAATCCTAAATGTTTTGAACAAGTATTTCAGCGCCTATGGAATGTGTTGCCATATACAGGTAGACAATGCTGGATATTTTAGGTCAGAGTTATTCAAAAATTATATGAAAGCTTTGAACATAGAAATAAATTTCTCCAGCGCTCGTAGGCCTAATGCAAATGGCTTGATAGAGGTCTCAAATCGAACGTTAAAAAACTCAATAGTGGCTATGAGCAAAAATACACTAGAATGGGACACACGACTGGATTTTTTTAAATTAGCATACAACAGCTCGATTCATAGAGCAACGGGTTTTTCGCCATCCATGATATTCTTTGCGAGAGAAATTAGAAATCCATTTTCAATTCATCTACCGACGAATGACATTTGTACTCAAACTTACGTAAAAAACAGACTTCAACACATACAAGAAGTGAAGTTACAAGCTCTCTTAAATCAAGAGAGAATTATGAAAGAATATGTCGATGAAGAAGCATTAAAAAAGGTAAAAACATTAAAAATAGGACAAACATGCTATTTAAAAGTCGCTGGGAACCCGGGAGCTCTTCAAAAAAAAATTTGAAGGGCCTTTCGAAGTTATTAAAAGAGTACGGAACAATAATTATTACTTGAGGGATTTAACGAATTCACAGAGAAACCCGATAAAACGACACACAGACAAACTGTTCAGCCCGACGACAGTAGAATATGAAAACTGTCAGCGAACGAACTCTGACGAGGCTCAGTCAGCTTAAGAGAGTTTTTTTTCGGTCAACATATATACAATTTAAAATATAAATGTATATACAGATTTTCGTTTATGGATATTAAACAACACGGGTATATCGAATATATTTAGTATGTTATATATATATATATATATATATATATATATATATATATATATATATATATATTTTTTTTTTTTTCTAGCGGATTAATCTTGTTTTCTTTTTTTTCCTTGTCTCAAAAAAAAAAAAAAAAAAAAAAAAAAAAAAAAAAAGCGATGAGACTATTGAGTGTAGATCAGTGTTTTTTTTTCCTCTTTTTTGGCTGGCGCAGAATGGCGTTATATTGATAATTGGAAATGTTTATTTTCTTCTTCGATAATAATAATGCACTTTTATGAGAGCGATATTTCAGGGTAATGCCATCCATATTAATAATTGGCTTCAAAATGCTATTTAGCCGTTTAAAATAAATAAATAAATAAATAAAAATAAAATAAATAAACAAATAAATAAATAAAAATAAATAAATGAATAAATAAAGATTTTTTTTTTTTTTTTTTGGCCAATTCACACAAATTTAACATAATATTTTTTTCTCCAAACTTAAATAAGTATCATGCTTTTACATTAGCTTTTCTCCGATAGCAGACTTTCATCTTTAAATTTACGATTACTATATGGTATTTCATTTTAAAATATTTGATTACAGGCGACCTGATATTTTCTAGAAATATAAATAAATAAACAATGATAAAAAAATAAATAATAATGAGTAATTTTTTTTTAATATAATTCTTTAATTTAAATAAAATCATAGGTAATTACCAATTTAGATCATAACCTCATTTTGATAATTACTTAATTAAAATTGATACAGGATTCGATTTTCTAGCTGTCGTGAATTCTGCTGGTCGGAATTAGTGCGCACCATGACTGCCGGAAATTTTCGAAAGACTTGTAACAAATTTTAAATAGTATCTACAAACGAATTTATAAAAGAATTTCGAAATACCGATTAACTTGAAAATTAACAGCTAATTTAAATATAAGATAACATAGAAAATATTAGACAAATAATTATGAGTAAAGATAGACATAAACAAAAACATGTCATATTCCCCGTTCACGAGTATCTAATAATAATAACAATAATAATAAAAGCATCAATTATTATGGATGTGAGGAGGTATACCTAACAAAATGGCACTCTTGAGACATTTCTAGAGTATATTCTAATAAAGTTATGAATGTGTTAATAAGATATATATAGTTCCTGTTTTAATTTATTCTTATATTTTTTCTTACGGTCTATATATATATATACATTAATAGTTTTTGCCTGTCTATCGTACCAATGACAATAGACAACAGAGAGTCGTAAGTCGCAGATGTGCATATACCACATATATAAACAGCATCAGATATGAGGAAATAATTCCTTTTATATGATTCTTTATATGATATAAAGCAAAATAATAATAAAGAAATATGATACATGTATTTACTAATTGTGAACAAACAGGCTTTATATATATGAATTGTATAACATATCGAGAAAATACAAGTTTTGTGATGTATCAGTTAAATTGTTTATATACATTTCCATAAAATGATAAATGAGTGTTATTATGTGTATCTATATAAATATAGCTTATGTTATTTAATAGTGCCAATATTATGTAACAGTTTATGCCAGAGTTTCTTTTATTTTAGATTTTTTTTTTTTTTGGCTCTTAATTTTTTTTTCTCTCATTTATGTTATTCGGAATTCATTGCTTTGAAAATCTATTTGGCTATTTTAATACTTTTACTCATTCAAAATTGGGGGATACAATATAGTACAGCCAGACTTCCACAGATTACTATTCAACATAGTTTTGACAAATGGCGACTGATGTCGCAACGATAGGACTTTTCATAACGAATCAGCCTTGGTATCTCGAAAGGACACCGTATTAGAATGTGTCGTCGGCATGCGACGAACTTTCGTTACAGCTGGTTTTATTAATCAACCCAGTAGGCTGAATTCTGTCCTGAGGCATAACAGATATCCTAGGAAGATGACCGAACAAGCCGGGACTCTATTGTATTTCATCACGATGTGCTGGTTGAACTTAGTGATAAAGTTAATGACAATGATAGGTAAAAAACAAACAAAAAAAAGGACATGAACTCTGTCCCTTTCCTTTTTTTTCTCCTATGACAGGGGGGAAATGATGGAAATATCCATCACGCATAAATCAAAAGGGTAATAAAATCAAAGGAACAATTTTTACCCATCTGGGTGGTCTAAAGAAACACACGTAGTAATAAAATTTTAAGGCCCGAGAACCCAAGGCACCACCATTGTACACTGACTTTTAACGTCAAGAATATTTATAATGGGCCATAAAATAAATTTACTACAGCTTTCTGGACATGAGAAAGTTTCTCTTACGTCAATGTCTCTATAAAGAAGGCGCGAACGCCCATCGCCCAATAATCGCAAACCCAGCTTATTCTGTTCTCCAATTATAGTTTTTTAAAAAAAACTTGGTCACTCCCACAGATCGGGGAAGAAAAGATTTTTTCTTCGAGGAGTCAGTTGGCTAAAAATTCATCAACGTGTGTACACCCTCAGCAGACAAAGGGAGGTTTTTCCTCCTGCCTGCCTCTCGGTTCTCCGATGTTGATGCCGGATGACAGTTGAAAAAAATTCTCCATGTGCCTGGTGCCAAAGGAGCTTATGGAGTATTCCTCTAGCTGAACACCCAAAAAAAAATGCTCCGATGTCCGACGACGACAGTGAGAAGAGTCAACAGTTTGGCAAGTAAATACTTTACTATAATATTCCCCCCAAAAAAATATTTTGAATTTAAAGTCAGCTGCATTATGGGAATTCTGCAAAATATCATTATTATTATTATTATTTTTTTCTTAACAACGTTACTCTAGAGAAATTTAAATTGTAATTTTTTTTGGGTGATCTTTTCACCATAATGCATTTTGTTCATTTAATGTAAAGTTTTGTAAATATTTTGTAAATAAATTTATCTTTAATTGTTTAATAGCGTAGAAGAATTATTTTATTTAGAAAGAAAATGTGTTGATTTCTTGTTTTACATTTAGGATTTATTATTTTGAATTTATTGCTTAGTTCATTTTATCTTCTAATAATAATGGATTAGATGCTACATTCTCATAAGGAAAGGTTCTTCAAAAAGATCACACAACGCAAAATTATTTCTATTTTCTTTTAAGAAAGTTAATTAAAATTCCAACCTTTTCCCAGAGAAACGATCACTGCTGTTTATTTTATAGCATTAATCTTAATATTATTATCATTGTTCTCTAGGTATAAATGATAACAAGGAATTAATTTAATGATTTTTTTTTTTTTACTCATTTAATAGAGTAAGTCTATTTCTTTCCAACACTTACTACTGTTTGGATATAGCCTCTCGTCTCATCTATTTTCTTCCTTATAGGAACCGTAACGGATTTTGAACTTATTCTATAGATGATAATTTTCAGAAATAGTTCAGATTTCAAAATGTTTAGGGGACTTAACTATTGGAAATGAAAGAGAATTTCTTGCTGCAGTACAGAAAAAATACTTATCCTTTTTTTCATTCAAATTTGAAAATTTTAAAAATATTTCCTTTTCAGCACGTAGATACAAAGGTTTTTTATTCCTCTATAATAAGCTCTTATATATATATATATATATATAAGAGCTTATTATAGAGGAATAAAAAACCTTTGTATCTACGTGCTGAAAAGGAAATATTTTTAAAATTTTCAAATTTGAATGAAAAAAAGGATAAGTATTTTTTCTGTACTGCAGCAAGAAATTCTCTTTCATTTCCAATAGTTAAGTCCCCTAAACATTTTGAAATCTGAACTATTTCTGAAAATTATCATCTATAGAATAAGTTCAAAATCCGTTACGGTTCCTATAAGGAAGAAAATAGATGAGACGAGAGGCTATATCCAAACAGTAGTAAGTGTTGGAAAGAAATAGACTTACTCTATTAAATGAGTAAAAAAAAAATCATTAAATTAATTCCTTGTTATCATTTATACCTAGAGAACAATGATAATAATATTAAGATTAATGCTATAAAATAAACAGCAGTGATCGTTTCTCTGGGAAAAGGTTGGAATTTTAATTAACAGGGTTTAAGGTTTTAATTAAAGGTTGGAATTTTAATTAATATATATATATATATATATATATATATATATATATATATGTTACAGGCCAAACCCGATTTTAGGCCAAACTAGATTGGCCTAGGACAAACCGGTCTATCCTAACGCCCATCGGATAAACTAGTTTTTCCTAGGCCAAACCGGTCTATCCTGACGGCCATCGGATAGACTAGTTTTTCCTAGGCCAAACCGGTTTATCCTAACGCCTATCGGATAAACTAGTTTTTCCTAGGCCAAAGTAGTCTATCCTAAGGCCCATAGGACAAACTAGATTTTCCTAGGCCAAACTAGTTTGGCCTAACTCTTATAGGATGAACTAGTTTAGACTGCTGCTTATTGGTCTGAACTAGTTTATCCTAGGCCGATCTAGTTAATCCTAGGCCAAATCTATTTGGCGTGATTTTATTGCATTCAATGACCGCCTCAACGCCAACATTCTTGTTTGTCCTAGGCTGATCTAATTTATCTTAGGCCAATGCAGTTTTACGTGTTTTTAGCCCACGGGTGTGAAAGCCATAGAAATAATGGGCTCACAGGTTCTGTATGTATGCATATACGCATGTATGTACGTATGTACCTATGTACGTAAGGCGATAACTCTTGATAGAAATATTATAATTTGACGTGATTTTATCTCAGCAGGCTACCAAAGCCTGAGAACTAATGTGCCCGTAAGTTCTGAATCTATGTATGTACGTAACGCAATAATTCTTGATAGAAATACTCGATTTGCATCAAACTTTCAATAAAGGTTTATTCTTATGAGGAGCTCTTTTCTGATTAATTTTGGGACGTCATTGGAAAAGAATAAAGGGGGGGGGAGACGAGAGCCTGATTCGCCCCTTCCCTTAATTCAAATAAATGGGTTTCCATCCATTATCAGCATATTTTAATCAAATTTTAGATATAGGTGCATTCTCTTGAGGTGCCTCCATGATTAGTTGTTAGTGTTCGTTGTTTAAGTAAACGGAGGGGGGAATAGGGGTAATACCCCATAAATTTATGTAAATGCTTTTTTCACGCAGAACATACTGGTTTGCTTCAAATTTTAGAAATAAATTCATTCCGGTAAAGCGCATCCCTAATTAGTTTTGGGAGTTAATTGAATAAGAAGAACGGGGGGATCCCGCCTAATTTTGGCAAATGGGTTTTTCATGCAGAATTAACCGATTTGCTGCAAATCTTGGATTTGTTCATTCTGATGAAGCGCTTCGCTGATTAATTTTTGTGGTTCTTCGGCTAAATATAAGGGGGAAACTTACAATTTATTTCCTTCCTTAACTTAGGTAAATTGGTTATAATACAGAATTATCCAATTTGCTTAAAATTTTTGACATGAATTCATTTGATCAGGCGCTTCTTTAATTAATTTGGGTTTTTTCCTTTGACTAAGTATAATGGGGTAGTGGACGTTTCATCGCCTTCTTTAAATTAGATAAATGGGTTTTTATGCAGATTTATCCGATTTGCCGTAAATTTTGAATATAGTTTTTTTTCATTCTAAGACGAATCCCTGAATTGTTTTGAGGCTTTAATGATTAAGTATAAAGGGAGGAATGGAGGATTACCCTCTTTAAATCAGATGAATAGTTTTTTGAGCAGAATTATCTGATTTGCTTCAAATTTGGATAATTGTTTAATTTTAGAAAGCGTATCTGTGATTAATTTGGGGGGTTCAATGTTTAAGTATAATTGATGAAAATGGGAAAAAGTAATCCAACTTACTTCATTTTTCGTGGGTGTTATTCTTTAAAAAATAAGGCTGTAATACGCGATTTGTGTAAACAGCCTGTGAATAAAAGGCCACCAGTTTAATTGGGCAATATTCTTTTTAATATTGATCCCGATTACTGCTCCATACCTAACCTTGTGCAAAGTGGTTTTGTCATCACCCTTATATAATGTATTTTATTCGAAGGGTTGTAGAATATTGTCAGAGGTTTGCACGGGCCGGAATTTCGAGGCCCGGACCCCACCCTTCCCGAAGAAAAGTTATTTTGCCGTGACCCGGTGTAAAAATTAGAAGTTCAGCCCGAGTCCTGTACAAAAATCAGTGAAAAGAGACTCACTCCGGCTCAATCTGGTCCTACTCAATTTCTGCAAAAAAATCAGACTTTACATACTATTAGGATTTCTTTTTAAAAAAAATACTGCATACATATTTATTGGATAAATTTACAATGTATTTTAAATTACGATGTGTTCACAGAATGGTAAATACATAAAGTATTATTGATTATTTAGATTCTTAAACCTTTCAATATTCAAATAGAGATTCATTAAACAATTAATGTAGTTTAGAACAAAAGGAAAAAAAGTAGAGTTATAAACATCATAACTATTGAATCTGTTCAGTAAAAAGTAGATTTGTGAATATTCTTCCCTGTCATTCCTTAAGGCATTTCTCAAATCGAAAACTTCCCGTTCGCCCCGCTTTATTCTTATCCAATGAATTCCCAAACTTAATCAGAAAAGTACATTATCAGAATGATCCTACATCCAAAATTTGAAGCAAATTGGATATTTCTATCAAGAATTATCGCGTTACGTACATACATGCGTTTATACATGCGTACATGCATATGCAGAACCTGCGAGCCCATTATTTCTCAGGCTTTGTCGCCTGTGAGCTCAAAACACGTAAAATTACACTGGACTAGGATAAACTAGATCAGCCTAGGACAAACTAGAATGTTGGCGCTGCGGTAGTTATTTAATTCAATAAAATCATGCCAAATTGTATTTTCCTAGGATGAACTAGTTCGGCCTAGGTTAAACTAGTTCAGACCAATAAACAGCAGTCTAAACTAGTTCATCCTATAAGAGTTAGGCCAAACTAGTTTGGCCTAGGAAAATCTAGTTTGTCCTATGGGCCTTAGGATAGACTAGTTTGGCCTAGGAAAAACTAGTTTATCCGATAGGCGTTAGGATAAACCGGTTTGGCCTAGGACAAACTAGTTTATCCGATGGCCGTCAGGATAGACCGGTTTGGCCTAGGAAAAACTAGTTTATCCGATGGGCGTTAGGATAGACTAGTTTGTCCTAGGCCAATCTAGTTTGGCCTAAAATCGGGTTTGGCCTGTAACATATATATATCTTTCTCCAATCATAAATTACGAACGAATAAAGAATACCTTTTTTGCTTTTCAGAGTTTTTTTAATTTAAGCACTAGTTTTAAAATATTCATAATTATCTTTAAAATATTTAAAGCTTATAGAGCGATAAAGGACATTCCTATCTACGTTCTGAGAATAAATAAATAAAAATGTTGAAATTTCCAAATTTCAGCGAACAAGGACAAGTATTTTTCCCATAGGAAAACATGGGATTCTCCTTAGTTTCTTCCCAATGTAAATAGGCATGTTTTTTTTTTTTTTTTTTTTTTTTTTTTTTTTTTTTTTATTATTATTATCATTATTATTATTATTATTATTATTATTATTATTTGAGAGAGAGATAAAGAAAACTTGTGAAGAAGGCTATTTTATTAAGAATAATTTTGTGAAAAGATAATCGTAAAGAGGCCCTAAATAGGCATAAAAATTTTCCTAAACAGACACCTGATTGTGAAAGAAATTTTTAATTCGATCCCATTTTACATAATGCCTAATTAGTTTTATGGGAGTAAAAGTTCAAGTTAATGTAATTTGTACATAACTTTACAAATGAAATATACTCTACGATGTATGTATATTGAATCAGTTTTTCTTATTATAATACTTAAAATATAATTTAAAAATTTAAAAATTCTGTAATCAAAAAGCAACAATGTTTAAGTTTTTAATAATTGAAAGCATTTGAAAAATATAGTTACCTTTTATTGCTGAGGAAGATAATTTTTCTTCATTCTTTGCATCTAAGAGCAGCCATTGCGGAAATCTTGCTTTCACGAATCTTTACATCAATATATGTCTTTTTGAAACGCTAGTGATTTTTAAATCAGTGTATAGTGCATGTAATTAAATCACACTTGAGACGTCTGTAAATTGAATGAATCTGAATCAGATTTCCAAAACTTTTTGGAAATAGCATCGAAGATAAAAACTCGTCTTTTTCACTCTTTCCAAGATAATTAAAATATATTTATGAATATACGGTTTGTTTGTCCGGAACCCAACCCGCGTAAACATACTCGTATTGTCATATAATTGATGTTTGTTATTGATGTATGCTGGCATGTTCGGTATTGAAAATGAAGCGTGTGGCATTTATAATTAGTTTACAGGATCACTCAAAATAACTATATTATGGACTATGTGAAAGAATAGTTTTCGATATATTTCACAATGATGTTGCACTATTTCAAACAAATTGAAATTGATGTATATCACAGAGGTGTGCTGCAAGATCCTTGCTATAGAATAGGATTTGCATCATTTATCGTTCCTTTACAAAGACACACAAAAGAATTTGGATTATAGTACTGCATATACTGTATTTACAGAGGGGCAGTTGTAATTCAGTTATAATTCAGTCACCCGTAATATTTTTAATCATCCAATCAAATTAATGTATTTTTAGAGTCTGCTATGTCTGAATGGGGGTTGGCGAGAGTAGCTCGTAGGGTACAGAGACCAAATAAATAAATAAAGCGAAAACAAATTACAGTCGACTCTCGTTAATTCGAAATCGGATATTTCGAATCTTCGCTTAATTCGTACTAAACATGAAGTTCCGAAATATTCAATGACAGAATAACGCTAAAATTTTTCATTAATTCGAACTTATTTTTTCTTGACTTCGATTAATTCGAACTAACGAGAATTCCGATTTTTCATTTTTTTTTTCTTTCTCGTGGATTTCAGATCATTTGAATAACTTTCTTTCTTTGATTTTTGTGAAAATTGTTCCGAACGAGTATACATATAATCTAATGCGTTTGATATCCACTTTCTTAGTGCCCCGTCTGTCCATCAGTGACGATTTCAATTTTTGTTCCATTGTGCTTGTTTCTAATCTCTTAATTAGTTTATGTATTTATACATTCTAATTTAATAGTAAGTCATATTCTAATGTTAACATACGAAATAAATTAAAAAAAACACTATAACATTAATTCCTTTGTAATAGTACCATATTAAGCATATGTTTTCATTTCATATTTTCCACAATTCGAACTTCGGATAATTCGAACATTTCTTGTGGTCCCGACGAGTTCCAATTAACGAGAGCTGACTGTATATGAAACATTATAATTATTATTTCTTTACAATACAGTTATTTTATATTTTGCCATGAAACTCATTAAAGTTTCTTTTCAAAAAAGCTTCTGGTTATGCGACATATAGATACGTAAAACTAGAAAAATGAAGTCTATAAGTTTTATATACGTTATACACCGGAAAATACTTTAGTTTCTTTCAATTGCTGGCGAGATGAACTTGTCCTTTGTGTGTCAGTACAATTGTTGCGGAAGTTTTGCATTCTGGAATCCTTACATGAATATGTAATTGACTTCCGTACATATTGATTTTTAAATCATTTTAAAACGCACGTGACTGAATCACTCATGAGACATCTGGTGATGGGCTTGAATGAATCTGAATCTATCAGTTTGTGACTAAGGATCAAAGATAAGAAATCATGTTTCTTGTTTACCTGTT
This sequence comes from Maratus speculifer, assembly GCA_964019185.1. Taxonomy (NCBI): domain Eukaryota; kingdom Metazoa; phylum Arthropoda; class Arachnida; order Araneae; family Salticidae; genus Maratus; species Maratus speculifer. Next base: position 16,229 of record CAXHSM010000776.1, read on the forward strand.
CTTTATTTTTTATTATTCCAGCTGTAGTTTTATTCATGAAATATGCTTAGCGTTTACGTTTGCATCAACTGTGTGCATAGGGAATTATGACATAATGAAAATGAATGCAAAATAACTGGTAAAGGAATAATATTAGATTGAATAAACTAATTTTAAAAATAAACAACATGCATACTTAATTCACAATAAATTTATTGCATAATATGTGTAAATATATAGAAGTTTTAAAACATTTAAAAATTTTCGAGATGTTAAAACCTTGTTGTCAGAAGACGTTAAATACCCTACTGCTTTCAGCTAACCATTAGACGTCATCAGGGTAAACTGGGAGTAACAGCAGGGTAAAACTCAAAAAGGTACTAATAGATTTTTTTTTTTCATTCTATTAAATTCTGTCGTACACAATTCATTCAATGGTATCATATGATGGACAATGATTCCAGGTTGCCATTGTGATTGCGTCCTATTTTGAATCCTATTTTTTTCATATTACTGAATTTCATATATATATAATAGTAATAAATTTAGTATTCATGGAATTATACACAAGAGTGCAACAGCTGTTGCACATAAAACTGAATTATTTATAGAACTAGTTGAATTAAAAACGCACCTCATTTGCCACTTTGACGTACAATTTTCAACTTGTTTTCTGTTTGAGGACATTTTATATAATTACCGAAAATTAGAACTGATGTATTTCTACCGTAGTTGCGTATAGTGATATTTAACGCTTTGAGTGTCACGTCAGTCACCGGCACTGGTGTAGTCGTTAAGGCTTCTATAATAGGAGCTGACACATACTCTCGAATTTGGCACCCGAAATGGTAACAACAGAACAAACAACTCAAAACAGAAGGTATATCCTAGAGTATATATACTGTAGCTTTATTGAGAAACAGAGGGTATACGGTGTTCCTGAAAAAAAATCCAGCGGGTATATGGCGTGTACCCTTCACTACATCCCTGGTCACCGGTGACTAACAATGAGCTTTCCGTTCCGTTTAGATCGCGTCAGACCCCGGTGACTGGCAGTCTAATATATGGTATAAAACAAAAACAAATTATATTGTTTTAAGTAATTACGGAAAATTTATTTAAAATTTACTTAGTTTTTATTTATTACAGGATTATACTTTCTCAATAATTACTTAAAACAAAATATGTATTTTTTTTTTATATATCGTATTTTACACTGTCAATCACCGGTGACTGACGTGGCCCAAATGTAAAGTTCAGTGTCAGTCTGTGCCAACAGTTGGTTATAAATAAAATTTGCCTTTTTAAGCAGATTTTCAGAAGCATGAACATCAAGTAACGTTGTGATGAGTTATTTTTTAGAATTAATACATTTCTTTGCTAAAAGAGAATTTCAAATTTTTTTATATTAATTTCGAAAATATATTAATATATCTATATTATAAAGGCCAAACGTATCTGTGCGTAACGCATACGTCATTTTGCGAATGGCAATACTTTCAAATTTTAAATGAAATTTCGGTATTGCAATTTTTGCTATTACAAATTTGTTTTAATTTCTAAATATCGCACATTTTCAACTTTTACACCAGCGTGTAGGGAAAAAAATGTACTTTTAAATGAAGTTTGTTTGAAAGCTGAATCTTAATTTGTTTTTGAAATATTAATTTTTTTGTAGTTTTTAATGCCGTTTTTCTAATCGTGGCAACAGGAATACTCCATTTCTATTAAAAGCAAAGGAAAAAAGGAAAGAAATTGATTACTGTATCTTTATGTTGCTATTTTCTCATTAA
>CAXHSM010000777.1:0-14000 GCA_964019185.1 Maratus speculifer
TAAAAAACTAAATTCTAACCCCAAAAATATTACAGTGGAAAGTTAAGACTTACAATTATAATTTAAAAGTCAACCTTATAATTACATTAACGTATTTGAAATTGTGATTTTGCTAATCTTATAAAAAATTAAATATATAGCAAGTATAAGTATCAAAGGCAGTCATAAGTTAAGTACATATGAGAAATAACAATAATAAAAATCCAATTTTGCAATATTTTTGCGAAACCTTATTATCTTTGGAAAAAAAATATTGAAATTACCATTAGTCATGAATTTTTAAAATTTAATACAGTCAAGGATCAATAATTCGCACACCCATAATCTGCAATTTTCTACAATTTCTGTTACTTTATAAATGTAACAGACATTTATAAAGTTACATTAACAGTTACATAAACAATGCAATAAACAGTTCAGAAAATTTTCAAATTAGTGATCCAAAAATGATTTTTTGACACAATAGTAAAAAATTATTAAAAAAAATTCTAAGATCTAATTTTTGTAATATAACTCTTTTATTTTATTAACAGTAAAAAATTAACTGTATTATGGATTGTATGTAATTATTTTTATGTAAATGCGCATATATATACATTTTTTAATAAAATGAGTTTAAAAATGAATTTTTTGGAATAGCATATTATATTAGTTATTAGATTTCATATTTAACTTGTCATATTATACTGATTATAAAATTAAAATGCAGTCTAAGAATAATGAAATTATGCATAATTCATAATATTCCAAAATCCAATCGACTTTTGGCCTCAACTTCTGCGGATTATAGATCTTTGACTGTATATAAAAAGACTATTACACATGTAACTTAAAAAGTTCTTACAGTTTAAAAATTTTAAAAAAAATTGTGTTATTATGTAATATTTTCAATTTCTTTGCCAGTTTCTCGATTTCATTTATATATGAGCTATGGAGCATATGTATACATACACTATCGCTTTTTATTATCTTTAATTCAAAACAAAAACGAATAAAGGTACCGAAATGTCTGGATTGCAAAATTTTCTTGATTATAGATGTCTGGATTAAAGATGCTACACTATATGTATAATGTACACAGTAGACACCCTCAAATCTACACAGCTTGGGACCAGAAGTTGTGTGGATTTCTTGTCATTGCTGCAGTGTTTACATTTTTTAAGCAGTAATATGAATGTAATTATCAATGCTATGAAAACTATAATGTATGCTTACAATATAACAAAATTTTCAAATAAGTAATGAACTAAAATAATAAAAATGTAGATAATTTCTTAAATTATTAAAATTAGAGTAAAGGTTATGTTAATAATGCATTTTTAAGTATACATTATAAGTATAAAATGTATTTTTCCCAAATTCTTCAATGAAATTGTCCTCATAAAGGTACATTATTAATTCACATCAAAATCATAAAATAAGGAAGTTTTATTTCATGTTTAGCCAGACTAAACCAAAATAAAACTTACACGTTTAACCAAAAAAACTTGATTAATACACAAATATATTTTGTAAGAAGATTGTGATTATCAGTGATTTCAACAAAATCTTGAACTTATTAACTTTTTTAGAAATAAATTTATTCTTCCTTCATGTAAAAATGTGATTTCAGTAATATTAACAAAAATTACAGATTAAAATATAAATGGAATTGATATAAAGCTAAAAAAGTCAAATTTTGTGCCTATATCTAAACTGATTCATTATTTACACCCGTAAGTTGTGTGCAAATTTGAGGGAGTCTACTGTATCTATACAAGTTTCAAATGTTGTATTTTCAAAATGCTCACTTTTTTATCTATAATGTTTTTCTATTAATTTTCAAATTTTCAATTCACATGATTTTCATTTTGCAGCAGTTATTATGCTTGGCAATAATGGAGTTTGTATAATGGAAAAGTACCATTCATTTTAATTTTTTATGTTTTTTTATATTTATTTTCTTATATTCATTTATTATACTATATATATGGAAATGATATATGAAATGAAAAACTCATTGTCCCTATATCTGTACTGAATGTTCATTGTTTACATCCAATAAATTATGTGCGGGTTTCAGGGTTACAGATTTGAAGGAGTAAACTGTACTACAAATGTATATAGGGGAAGATGGGGATACTTGAGCCACTTTTTAAATTTTAATTTTTTTAAATTTTTTATAATTTCTTAGTACAAAATAAAACATTGAAAACGAAAATTTGATAATTTTTCTTCAACTGAAAACCACTTTCAATTAATTTTAAACTATTTTTCTATGTCTAATTAATTTTTACTTTTTTTTACATTGTGGCTCAAGTATCGCCATGGTGAATGGATACTTGAGCCAGTACGGAAAAAAAATCTACAAAAGTATTTTTTTTCGCTTTATTTTTGCACAAATATTTTACAGGATGATAAATTATGATACATAAAGTCTTTCAAAACCAATTGAGAAAACAAAGCTAGTAATACGATATTTTTTTGTTGTTATAGCTGGTGATCGACGAATATGTTGGACCTGACTAAATGAAGTATTAGAGATTATGATTTTTAAAATAGTTTAAAATTTTCTTTAATGTAATAAAAATTAATTATTAGACTATGTTTACATTTATCTAAACAGGCTATTTTTTTTTAGTCAAAATGAAAAATAAAATGGATATTTTCATTAAAAAATATACATTTTTAAACATTTTTTTTCTAAGTCATTTTTTTAAGAAAAAATTATCAATTAGTGAATATAAGGACGCAATTTTATTTTTTGTTTGTTTCATCCATGTCTAATTTCCTAGTGAGGATGGTTGAACCATGGCTCAAGTATTCCCATTACCATCATTTTTGTTAATCAGAGTTTTACTAAGTAAAGCTATTTGAACTAGTTTAGATTCAAAATACAATTGAAATTATACTTATTAAATTTATCCATATGATGAACTTTAAACAAAACTTTTAATAAAAAAAAATAAAAAAAACATGCACCTAAATATTTACTTTAGATAGGGAAAAAACAACTATTAATCACCATACTTTCAAAATGGTAGCAAGGTATGTGATTTCTTTTTTACATGTTTAGAACTATAAATGTGTTACCATATTGCCAGTTTTAGAAAGAAAAATTAACCAACTCTAGAAATAATAGGGGTGGCTCAAGTATCCCCACTCTCCCCTACAGTAACAGTTATCGACTTCAAGTATACCATATGTTTAAAAGGAAAAAAAATCAAATTGATATAAGAAATCCAAATAATATTCCCATAAGTATAACATTAGCATGAGTATTTCTTTCCGTGACTAGTGTAGGCTCTTAAGAGCTTACTTCAGTCATGTAAAATAAAGTTGAGAATGTTAATATTAATTCTATGGGAGCATTATTTTCAAATTTCGTGTTTTGATTTTAAAATTTTTGAATGATTGTTTCGTAAAGGATAGCTGAGGACAATCTCTAACAAGACTCTTTTTTACTTCTTCGATTTTGGTTAGTTTTATTCATATTAGGAAAATTCCTATATCAGAACAGGTTCCACTTAATTAAAAATGTCTTTAAACAAATCAAAAGATGGTTGTTGCATAGATCTACTTCAGCTATCCAATTTGGGAATTTTTTTTTTTTTTTTTAATATTCATATATGTCAGAATGAACCTATGTACAAAATATTTTGCAAATCAGATAATTTTGCATGAAAAACCAATTTATTTAAATTGAGGAGAAGATTACTGCTACTGCCCCCCCCCCTTTATATTTAACCAACAAAACTAATCAGAAAAATTCTCTGTCATAATCAACCTATATACAAAATTTGTAACAAATCTGATTATTCTGCATGAAAAACCCATTTATATAAATTAAGGAGGATAGCTCCCCTCCACCTTTATATTTAATCAATGAATTTTCCAAAACTAATCAAGGAAACACCGTATTGGAATGAACATATATACAAAATTTAAGCAGATTGAATAATTATGCATGTAAAACCCATTTATATGAATTGAGCAAGAGACTTGAGAAAAGTCTTAAAGAATTTTTATTTTATCCCAATTTTACATGTAAAAAAGGTAAAGGATGTATTTGAAAAAAAAAAATAATAATAATATTCAAATTCTTAAATGTCACAACACTTCTTCATGAAATACATTAACTCTTACAAAATTTATATGTTTTGTGAAAATTAAATGCAATTTATATTAAAGTAAGTAAAAAAAGTAATCACATTTTAAATTTGGAAAAGAAGTTTTAATAAGTGCAAAAGGGGCAAGAGGTAGTAGTTCAGTAATTCATATATAGCTTTAAAGTAGATAAATAAAATGTATTATTTAAATTCAATGCAAAAAATACCAATTTAAAACTAAGTTTAAATAACTGTTAAGTTTTATTTAAAAAAAGACTTACAAAATATTTAATTGGTACTACTCTGTTATCCCATCAACCGATTTCGCCAAATTATACAAATCGCCAAACTAATAGCCAAATTATACCTATTGACATAATTTTTATTTTAACAAATAATTAGTAAAAAATTAATAAAAATACAAATAAAAAGTCGAAATAAAAATCACTTAATGATGTTTTAAACACGTGTATTGTATTTAATGTCATTGAATTGACATTCACGATCATCCATTATTGGCATTTAATCTCATAATTTGGCGATAGTATGTTGGTCGACGGGATAACAGAGTAGTACCATTTAATTTTTATAGCTTTAAATAATGAAAAATTTTGATAGTTACCAGAGTTACTACAAATAACAGGATTAAATTCTAATAAAAAATTTTTTTAGTTATTTTTCTTTCTTGAAAAGGAATTTGGTAACAATCTTTAAACATCATTGGATTAAAAACAACTAAGAGTTTTAAATCATTGTTGTCCATTGACATCAAACTTCTGTGCTTTCCAGGATTTCAGTCTAGCAGGTCCACACTGAAAAGCAGAGAACAAATTACACCTCACAATGCTTTTAAAAGTGGCACCAGTTGAACATTATAACTCATAATTCTTGTCACTAGTTCTCACACTCTTGCACATACTTCAGAGTGAACAAAAACTAAAAGAGAAAGTAAGAAATACTTAATTACAATTGTAGGGTTTCATCATGTAAGAAATATTTTTGTGTTTCTTAAAAAATACAAGATTCCACTAAACATTTAATATCGTAAAATCATAAAAAAAAAAAATAACTGAAGTAATAAAGTTTAAAGGGGAAAAAAGGGTGCTTTTTGATTAGCCAGATGCCAGTGTTATATAAACAAATCCTCCCCCCCCCCCCAAAAAAAAAAAAAAAAACTTAAAAACAATATAACGTCATTAGAACCTATACCCAACTTTCACTGTATTAAGAAAGAAAAAAAAATAACTTGCAAAATAAGAGTGGATGGCATTCTTTCATCACAGAATAAGGAAAATTACTTAGAATTATTGAGCATATAATAAGTTCAGCATAAGTTACTAACAAGAATTTATAGATAAAACCAAACCTCAATTAGATACCATGTTGAAGTAAGAAACGATTTTAGTAATCTAAACACAGTATTACTTAACAACATATTGTATTAAATAATTCTTGCCTGAATTTTACAAATAATTTAATGTAGATATAATGATACTGATAATAAAAAAACCCTTTATCTGCAATCGTCAATGTGCAACATAAACATTAAAATTTAAAAAATATAATCAACAGACCCGTTATATTGATAGAACATGAGAACTCAGAATGTTTGTTTCCAGAAAAGCAATCATTATTCAGTCTATTTTCAGATTGTTTTATAGTAAATAGTTTGAAATAAAAAACTCAAAGTTTTGAATTCATTATCAAAATAGCTTTAATTATATCATAACCTCAAATTGTTCATTTGATGATTTATTGTATATTATAAATATTAAATAAAGACTTAAACATATTATAAAATAAATAATAAATGTTTACACAGCACAAGTAAGTCCTAACATAACTTCATTCTGAAAAAATATAGGAAAATATTCTTTCTGCAAGTAAAAGCCTTTAATAAAATTCAGTTGTTTTATTTACAATAAGTTGTGCATTAATTTAGTGAAAAAAAAGTTTTAGAAATCTTTCTACTTTTTTAAAGTAGGATGAGCATTAAAAATAAGAACAGAAGGATAACTCTTAAAATAATTAAAGTAATAACAAAAAAATGTAAACTTTAGTTATCACATAAAGAAATAGTCATTTACTAAAAAATAATTATATAGCATGTGTTATATTTGCAAAATATTATTTGGATATTACAAATAATACAAAAAATTCTTCTAGCAAGTCTGCATTTTTTTTTTTTTGTTTCTAATTTACAAAGCTCTACATCATGTGAGCATTTCTATTCATTAGCTCAAAATCAAATTTTCAACCCTCTTTGATACAAATAATTTTAGATTATAAATAAATACTTTAGATACACTGCTATTGTAGCCTTTATAAAATTTAAATTAATTTGAAAAATATCACATGAAAGTTTGATTGTAAAACTGTTGAGCACAACGCTTATTAGGTATTGAAATTTAAAAAGATGAAGCCACTGTAATTTATTAGTGTACAGTTGAATAATAATTTAAAATAAAATAAAAATAAATAAACACAATCATACAAAATATTACATACATATATAAACATACTTGGAGCACAGCTATTTAATTTATATGTAACTAAAAAGCCCATTTAGAAATATTAAGTTCAGTTTAATAAAACGAAATTTTCAAAACTTATAAGAAAGTTGGATAATGTTAAATAAATGCCATCAAATATTACCAAGTCATTTAAACAATTCTAATGGCACATCAATATTTATATAGCATTAAATATATAAATTTACTACATAAAATCTGAATACATAAAAAATATAGGGTGTAAAAAAGCATAATCTAAAATAGAATATATTTTTTAAACCATTTTACAAAATAAATTAACCTTTACCTTTATTTCGGGAGATAAGAGTAAATAATGTAAACCAATTTGCGGGAAAACATTCACATTTTGATTCTAAAACAGGGATTAATAAAATAAAAAAAATATTGACAAATAATGTTATTCACACAATTTATTATTAACACAATAAATATTTAACATACAATATCTGTTTACATCCGCCAATGCTTATTCCGCATTCTTAAGGTTATTTATTCCACCTGCCTCTGAGCAGCCGGAAAAGCTAACAGACATTCTGCATATTCAAAATGCCGGAATTCCGGATTTCGAGGGGAGAATCGCTCATCTTCAGAAAAACAGCCAGAATTACTGAATTTAGTACAATATTCTGATTCCGCATGAGGCGAGAATACGGATGAAAGTCCCTACGAGAACCACATAATCACTCCCTGACAACTTTAAGATTTCACAAATAAGGATATTCCTGGCATAAATTTTATGTGTTGTACAAATAAAGAATACAATACAAATGATACATAACATTGGTCAAAATGGATAGAACCTGCCGTTAAAAGTGTATATTCCCAATATTGGGGAATGCATCATTTTTTTTTCTCAACACTTGCAAGTGAATTTTTAGGTAGCCTTCAAAAACCGCAGAATATAAAAATATGCTGAAAACTTTTTTCTTTTTTACTATATAGTTATGTATTACAACTTTCCAAATGATTTTGAAGTAAGTTCTATTCTATATTAAAGTTTCCTCCCTTGAATTCATTTCTTAATTCTATAGGAAAATATATTATAAAAATGCACTGAAGTAACAGGAATTGACTATTTTTGCAGTTTCATAAATTTTATTCAAACAATTTTCGGCTGTATGTTGCATTTTGCTGGCTGGAAGATTTTCTAGCAATATGATATAGCCTAATGATATTAAATCCATGCATGCAAAATATTGAAAAAAAAATGTGAATTTTGCAAGGACTTGTTCCACAGTTCAGTAGTTGTTACTTCAAAAACAGATCTGAAAGTTTCACTCTCAAATCCACAACTTTTAAGAGTTTTAGTGTATCACATCACAAAATTGTTGGATCAAAAATGATATTGATATCAAAAGAGGAATCTCCTCTCCTCTTAGAGATATCTCACAATATAAGTGTCAGACAACCCCCCTTTTCCCCTAAAATGAAAATATTGTATATGTAAAGTCCCTTATCTCATAAACTACACTTGATTAAAAAGTAGGTGGCACAGGAGAAACAAACAGACAGATCAACAAACCAACAAACAAATGAACAGACAGAGAAGCAAACAGACTGACAGACAAACAAATAAACAAACTGATAATGTTATGTATGTACAGCCCCCTATTTCATAAACACCGTAGAAAGATGTACCGTAAAATCACGTTAATCTGCCCTTCCCGATCAAACGCCCCCTCCCCACTTTATAAAAAATTTTAAATTTACAAAAAATCCCGAGAACGCACCCTCCCTTCCCATTCTCAAAGGCGATTGAGAATGGGATCAATCATTATGAAATGAATGAATCATGAACGTTTGATGAAATGTGCACATTTTCGAGATTTTTTAATTGATTTCATGCTTGTTTTGACTTTTTTTTACAAATTTCTCCTTTTTTCTGCGTTTTTTCGACAGAATTTACGTTATTTTTTAAAAAAACCCAAATTTTTTCAAGTATCAAAATTTATGATTCATTCAACGATTCATTCATTTCATCATGATTCATTCTTCTAAATTTTGTTGAACGATCGCAGAAAAATCCCGTATAAGCGCCCCCTCTAACTATTGTACGATTTTTCGTCACGTTTGGGGGAGCGGATTAACGGTATTTTACTGCAGGTGGAATAAAGTCAACGTTTCGACTAATAAACAAACATATGTATCTATACTCGAGTCAGGTCTATATGTTTTAGAATATGTAATATGATAATTCAATGAATGAATTTCGTGCAGTTTAAAGAAATGAAATTTGTGAAATCTGCTAATTAATTTAGAGTTAAAATTTAATACAGCTTGTCTAAAAATTTCTTGTTTATTACTTTTCTTTGTGTTTTCAGATTCAAAGGTAATTAAAAAAATTTTCAACTGAAGTTCAATAAGTCATTTCCTTGGATCAAAATGGCAACAAATTGATGAATACTGATTCCTTGAAGAAGTTTCTGTTATCACCTAAAACAAAACTTTTTCATATGCAATTATGTCACCGATTGCAGAAGAAAATTGTTGCTCTAGCGAACAGCACATTGTTCCTCAAAATAAGGATAAAGAAAAACATTTCTCCACTGATACAGGGGAAAAAAGTTTTATTTGTGAAGTATGCTCCAGAAGATTTTCTAAGAGCAGTTATCTAAGAAGGCATCTAAAAGCCATTCACTCAAGAGAAAAACCATTTGTATGTGGAATATGTTCAAAGAAATTTTATGATAGCAGTACTTTGAAAAAACATCTCTTGACGCATATAGGAGAAAAACCTTTTGTTTGTGAAATATGTTCCAAAGGATTTTCTCTTACTAGTGATCTAAGAAGGCATCTGTTGGTGCATATAGGTGAAAAACCTTTTGTATGTGAAATATGTTCCAAAGGATTTTCTCTTAATGGTGATCTAAGAAGGCATCTGTTGGTGCATACAGGTGAAAAACCTTTTGTTTGTGAAATATGTTCCAAAGGATTTTCTTGTAATGGTCATCTAAGAAGGCATCTATTGACACATACAGGAGAAAAACCTTTTATTTGTGAAATATGTTCCAAAGGATTTTCTCAGAATAGTGATCTAAGAAGGCATCTCTTGATGCATACAGGAGAAAAACCTTTTGTGTGTGAAGTATGCTCTAAAAAATTTTCTGATAAAAGTACTTTAAGAACCCATTTCTTGACGCATACAGGAGAAAAACCTTTTGTTTGTGAAGTATGCTTTAAAGGATTTTCTAAAAAAAGTACTTTAAGAACCCATCTCTTGACACATACCGGAGAAAAACCTTTTGCGTGTGAAGTATGTTCCAAGAGATTTTCGCAGCATTGTAATCTACGAACCCATCTCTTGAAACATACAAGTGAAAAAGCTTTTAGTTGTGAAATATGTTCAAAACGATTTTCCCGGAATGCTGAACTAAGAACCCATCTCTTGGTGCATACTGGAGAAAAAACTTTTGTTTGTGAAATATGTTCCAAAGGTTTTTCTCGGAATACTATTCTAAGAAAGCATCTCTTGACACATACAGGTGAAAAACCTTTTGCTTGCGAAGTATGTCCAAAGAGATTTTCTCAGAGTAGTAGTCTAAGAAGGCATCTCTTGATTCATACTGGTGAAAAACCTTTTGTTTGTTAAATATGTTTCAAAGGTTTTTCTCGGAATACTGAACTAAGTAAGCATGTCTTGACACATACAGGAGACAAACATTATACTTGTGAATTATGTTCGAAGAGATTTTCTCGGCATAGTAGTCTAAGAACCCATCTCTTGACACATACAAAAGAAAAACTTTTAATTCGTGAAATATGATCCAAAGGATTTTCTTAAAATGAATGTGATTTAAGAACCCATCTCTTGATGCATACTGGAGAAAAACCTTTTGTTTTTTAAATATGATTTTCTTAGAATATTGATATAAGAAAGCACCTCTTGACACATACAGGTGAAAAACGTTTTGTTTCTGAAGTATGCTTTAAAGAATTTTCTGATATAAGTACTTTAAGAACCCACCTCTTCATTTACACAGGAAAAAACCTTTTGTTTGTGAAATATGTTCCAAAGATTTTTATCAGAATACTGATCTAAGAAAGCATCTCCTGACACATACAGGAGAAAAACCTTTTGCTTGTGAAGTATGTCCGAAGAGATTTTCTCAGAGTAGTAGTCTAAGATGACATCTTTTTATTTATTCTGGTTAAAAACCTTTTGTTTGTGAAATATGTTCCAAAGGTTATTCTCACAGTGATCATCTAAGAAGGCATCTTTTGACATATACAGGATAAAACCCTTGTGTTTCTGAAATGTACTTCACAGAAATTTCTGGACATTGTCAGCTAGAAAGGCAACTCATGATTGAAATAGGAGAAAATCTTTTCTTTGTACAATATGTTTTCCAAAAAATTATCTGATAACCATTGTTTTAAAAAACTTTGTCTCATACTAAACAGATACCTCTTAAAAATCTCTTGCTTTTTTTTCTTAAAATTGAGTATGAACTCTCTATATGTCGTTGCATTTATGGTTATCAAATCTCTTCTGTTTTATCATTGAGTAATAAAATAAAAAATTGTAAAATTTTTCCATGATTGTCGCATTTGTCATTTTGATAAAAAGCAAATACACCAGACATGTTCGTTAGTTTTCAGTAAAACATTTTAATTTTTGTTATTTGTAAAGTAACTTTCCCCTAAAATTAAAACTTAATTTAACCTGAATATGATAAACTGCACCTCAACATGTTACGCGATAGGAAAGGCTTTATTGAAGTAACACTTTTGAAAATAGAAGAAAAGTATTTTGAAAATATTTTTTGGAAAAAAACCTTATTTCTTAAATTTTTTTCTTAAAATAACTTTCAAAAGATATAGATGAAGCGTGTCTCATTATCATGTATTCTTTGAACCCAGCATGAGCTTAGTCTTTTATTGTAAATAATTAATTGAATATTGATTCAGCATGTTTAGTCAATTCATAAATAATAGTTTTATAAGCAAGTACTTTATTTCTAGGGTTTTTTTTCTTTCTTGTTTGTGTGCTACATCATCAAATATATATTTTTTTTTTGACATGGCAATATTGCCTCCTATCATCTCTTTATAAATAGCCTAATCATATGACTATCATCGATAGTCCCAGATTGACCACTTTGCTTTTTTTATATATCAAGCAGCCATTTTGCACCTTTAGCAAATGCCGGGAATAAATCATCAAATACTGTCCCATCGCTATGATTTCATTTATATTATTGAAAATTCATTTCCAAAGCATGTCACTGTCATATACATCTTCAATTTTCATATGCAAAGCTTCCTTTTGATGTAAATATCCAATTTTACTTTTTCAATAAAGCTACATAAAAGTTCCCATGACCGTAAAAAATTCTTGGTACTTTTATATTAGACAAGCATAAAACTTGCTAATACCATTTATTAACTTACCAGATAATATTTTTTTATCTTTTGCATAGTAAATTAAAAAAATATTTTGATGTAAAATTAAGTGTCATGGTTAACAATATTATTTTTTTTTCTTTTACAAAATAAGCAAAAGCCACAAATTTTAAATATTTCAATTTTAAATGAAAGTTTTGTATTTTAGACAATGTGTGAACATAAATATACTAAGTTATTCCATCGGGCAATTTCGCCAAACTGCTCGCCAGATTACACAAATTGACATATTTTTTATCTGAACAACTGCAGAAAAAATACATTAACAAAATATTAATAAAAATGCAAATAAAACGTGGACTTAAAATATCACTAGATGACGCAATGCTACATTTACGATATGCCATTGTTGGCATTTAATCCTATTGCTTGGCAATAATTTTTTGGTCGACGGGTTTATCAAGTAATACCAAATACCAAGTTATTGATTTCTCTGTCAGAATCTTCTGTTTTGGCAAAGGTTTGAGCAAGTAAATGTAAATTAATTTAAGAGAAAAAGTAGCATGTTGCAGTGCTTAGCATGCATTTAAAGAAGACCAAAATGGTCGCCAAGGGAGGATCGCCATAGATCATAATATGGCCAAATCTTGTGTGTTTGACAATTTTATCTGAAAAGCGTCTATGATGATCTCTGATTTAATCTTGTGCCCTACCATTTTGAGATACGAGATCATTGTTATAGGTCACATGGTTGGGAAGATACAATAAGTTGGTCATTGCCTTTTAATGGAAATGAAGATTGAAACAGTTATTACTTTGTTGAAGAGTTGGCAACCATCGAAAGTGGAAAGCTGGCAACATATTGCTAAATGTGGCCTGAAATTTGATTTTCAAAATTATCAATACCAATAAGGCTTGGCATCAAATGAAGTAACATCATCAAATTTCGTACCAATATGTTATTGTTAATCTGCCGAAAATGTATTTTTTTATTGAGTTAAGCTTTAAGCTATTTTTTGACTGAGCTAAGCCCAGTCTTTCTTGGTGTTGCATTACAATACGAAAATGTGTATGCAAAGTTTCACCAAGAAATAATTCTAATGATTTTGGCTAAATTTTGTAAATTGATTTAAAAGAAATATTTTCCATTTGTAATAATCTTTAAATTAAATTTAATGGTGCTGCCATCTATGCCATTATATATGCCATCTATCTCTTATTAAAAAAGAAGAAGGATTTAGTAATTATAAAGTAACTTTTTTAGATTTATTTATTAACCCTTTATAGTCTAATGGTACTTTACATACTATTGAAGAAAATTCAGTGTAAATTTTTTTAAATTCTTCTATACTCATAAAAGCAAATTACACATTTTCTACAAAAAAACAAACAAAAAAAAAAAACAATGCTGAATTCTATTTTTGAAAGTGGATGTAAACAGTAAAAGTTCGCCATTTTTCAATTTGGTTCTTTTCTCGACCCTTTAAACTGGGTGTCACTTTTCACCTTTAAAAAAATGTTATATAAAAATATGCAATAATAAAACACTTCTCTCTTTAGGGGCAGTGAAAATGTAATGTAACAGTTTTTGGTAAAGTAAGTGTAAAATATCAATGGTTTTGGTAATTTTGGATCCCCCTCCCCCACTTCAGATATCATACATTATCATCACTTAAAGCCATCCCCCCTGGTAATGATATTGTTATCAAAATGTAAAAATTTTGTGATTTCTAGAATTTATTTGTTTTGTTACAAGTGATATACAAAACTGATTTCATTTATTTTTTGCAGACTTTTATGATTCAAATGAAGAGAAGTCAATAAAATATGAATTTCAATATGAAAAAATATATATATCAAATAACACTTAAAAGAAATAATTACTTTTTAAAAGTATTTTATAACAGCTTTTTGTCACATAATGCATTTAACAGCAATAAAGACCTGTTTGACTTGCCCCAAAAGGAGGAATGGTGGTGGGCGGATAGAAATTCTTGTCTACAAAACAGCTGAACAACATTCCCTCTTCTTCTCT
>CAXHSM010000778.1:0-35000 GCA_964019185.1 Maratus speculifer
AAATATACAGACGTTGTTTTACATCAGTGTGACAAAAAATAATTTAGCAATTCAAAAACATAATATTCATATACCATCTTCTTTAAGGGGTAGGATATCTTTGAATACGTAGAAAAAGCAAAAAATATCACAAATATATGTTCCAACTTTCAAAACTTGTGTGAAAAGTAAAAATAAATATCAATCTTCATGTAAATATGAAGCATATTTAAATTTAAATTTAAAAATATATTTATGCTTGTAAATTTATAAATAAATTTCGAAATGATAAATTTGAAAATATATATGTAATAAGAAAAAAACCTAAGCTGTCATGCGCATGATACAATATGTACACATACATGTATTTTTTTTTTTTTGAAAATAAATCATAACAGTGTCTTGCTTTTATAGAAAAATCAGAATATTTATAAAAAATATAATAAAATTAAAATAAAATAAAATAAAAACTAACTTAATGATTTAAAGAATTAAAAGTTTTATTTTTAAAGAATATTTTCAAAATACAAAACAAAACAAAACAAAAGAAAAATAAATAAATAAATCTAAATTTTTCTGATTTTAAATCATAGATAATATAGAAATGAATATGGGGTAAAAATTTCTTTTATTGATATGCATAGTTTTTAAATAACACTGAGCGAAGTACCAAAATTTGTTGTTTTGAATAGACGCGACGCCAGATTTAATTATCACACTACCCATCACATATACAGTCTTAATAAATAGGAGATTATGATCATAAATAGGGAAAAATATTGGGAAATTTTCAATGAGTTTATTTGTATTTTGTTCAGAAATGATTAGTGAATCAAAATATGCATTTAAAAAAATTCGAAAATTTTGAAGGTTTAAAGGTATCCTAACTCTTTAATATTTATATGTCCTGGCGGTACATTTAAGTAGCATTAAAGAAAATTCAATGCAATTTTTTATTAATTCATCTTTTAATTCAATTGCACTTTTCACACAAAGTATTTTTATCAGTCACATTAAGAAAGCAAAGTGCAACAGTCGATGCTAAATATTTTAATGCGATTATTTTCTCAACCTTTTACATATGTATATAGTTTCCATTCGTTTAAATAATGTTATACGAAACATTTGCAACCACAAAAATGTTCTCAGGAAACATTTTTGTAGTAACAATACATATATTTTAACTGATCGTACAAGAATTATGAGATTAATATAGATTTGTATTTTTGTTGTTGTTGTTAATTAATCTGTTTGATACCAGAAAAAAGATATCTAAGAAATTCCTTAGTTAAATCAATTTTAATTAAAACAATTTTAATTGGGATGTGCCAGTCCCAAAAATATCTTTTGTATCAAACATGTTATTACTTCTAGTAAAATGAAGCATAGCAGCGTCACCGGTTAGGTGATGTACACCAAAAAATTCTTTGGAACCATTTTATTTCAAGTTGTACCTGAAACTGAAGTTTGAGGAAAATCCATACGATTGTTTTTGAGATTGAATCTTTGTAGAATCTTAAATAAATCTGTATGGAAGCGCCGCCTCTTGAGCGATTAGCCTAAGAATACTAATTTATATCAGGGTTTTACTGAATCTGAATTGGATAAAAAATTTTCCATTAACTTCTGATATAGAGTTATTCCGATAATCGTGAATAAAGCAGCATAACAATGTCAAAGTTGTCATGTTTAAACCAGTTGTTAATCCGCATATATAATATCAAGTACTAAACGAATCTGAATTTTTATGAAATTCTGTCAATTAGTTTTTGAGATATAGCTATTGGTGAAATCATGAAAAATGCCATCTTCTGGGCGATGTACACCAAAACCTAATCAGCTCCAGTTGATATAATGTTCTAACGGAATCTAATTTTCTTTTCAAATTCCGTGCGTTTGTTCTTGAGATAGAGCGTTCTTAAATTTTTTGTCACATATAGACTCACAGAGAGACTGACAGACTCACAAACTGACATTTTTAAAAACTTGTTTTTTGTTCTCTAACCCCTAAAACGTGTAAATGCGTCAAAAACGGGAATTAGAATATTTGCACAATCAAACACTTTCTTCTTGTAAAGATAGCAGAAAGTAAAAATTAAGTTTAGATATTTTGTTTAAAATACCGTAAAACTGCGAAATAGAGCCACCTTAAACTATAAACAGTCCCCTCTCATATATGTTGTTCTGGATATCTTAGAAATTAACATAATTCATTATTCCAGTGTAGCAATTATTTTATTCAAGATTCAATATACAAAAGGAATAATCTGTATCTTGAAATTAAAGCAGCAAATTCAATAAAGTAATAAAAGAAATACACAACACATAGATGATACAAGATAATGGGCTAAACAGAAAAAGAAAAAAATCCTTTTCTTCAATTTTTTTCAAAAATGTTCTTAAAATTTTTATTGCAATTTTCAAATTTTCTTATACTTTTTTGATACAAAAAATAAAATAATAATAAAACTCATTTCTGTTCATAAAACATTCTAAAATTTAACATATAAACCCAAATGTGGAGAATTTCTTTCTTTATTTTATATGAATTTTTGAATATTTAATATGCTTAAAAAACCCAAACTTTCGTAATCTCTTAGAGAAAATGCATAATATTTTCTACTACCATTTTTTTCCAAAAATTCTAAAGCGTTTTTGTCTAGATAAAGAAATGTAGAAATTCAACAAAGGTATTTTGATTTTTGTAAATTAGACAGCTAACAGAAAATTGCGCGAAATAACCATATAAAGGGAATAAACATATGTGAGATGTATTTTGAATTTATCTATCTGGCTAGATATTATTCAGTATTTCTTAATCTACTAAAAAACAAAAGTACTAAAAAGTAAAAAAAAAAGCCAAGTAAAAAAAAAAGGATGTAAGTTGTGTCTAAAATATGGTCTGGTATAAATTTTCCAAGCTTATATTATGGTAATTAATTAACATTTTCCATTAAAAAAATTACGATTTCTATGTCAATACCTTTGCATATGTTGATATAAATCCTTTTCTCTTGTTCTAAATACATCGGAAATATGTTTTGAAAATTCAAATGTTTTAAAATTATGCGTGATGGGCTTGGCGGCCATTTTTCCATATTGCATACTAATTTCTCTGTACCCAAATCCATAGTTAAAATTTAAAACTCAAAATTGTTACTTAAGCAGACATTTCCGTAGTAAAATTCTGATGTTGAAATTTAAAAGCTTTGTTTAGTTGTAGACAATCTATAAATAGATCGGTGGGTGGTAACGTGTTAAATATATTTGTCCATAGTTAAAATCAGAAGTTCTAAATTGTCCTTAATGTAAACTTACTACACTTTCCTTTACAAACTTGGTGCTTGGAAATTTGTACAAAATATGAAAAGATGACCGCCAAGCCCATCATGCATAATTTTGAAACATTTGAATTTCAAAACACGTTTCGATGTATTTAGTACAAGAGAAAAGGATTTCTATCAACATATGCAAAGGCATTGACTTAGAAATAGTAATTTTTTTAATGGAAAATGTTAAATAATTACCATAATATAAGCTTCGAAATTTGATACCAGACAATTTTTTAAACGCAACATACATCCTTTTTTTTCTTGCTTGGCTTTTTTTTTTTACTTTTGAAAAATGTTTTTAGTACATATCACTTCTTTAAAATTTAAATAATCTGCTCACTTAAATTGGAATGAGTTCTCGTAGAACCTCTGTAAGTAGGAAATAAGAAATATATATGTGTATATTGTATTTATATATCATTTATTACTTAGAGTAATTTATCATTTATAAGTATGAAACTTTTGTAAAAAACTGATAGAATCGAAATAAAATATGGATCAATAGTTGCTATTTTAATTAGATATGATACGAAAATCTAGTTTAGCAAGCAAACGAGTAATAAATTGAAATTTCTCTTTCAGCAATTTGAGCCTGTACATGGACACTTACTTGAATACAATTCTAATGCCCTGTATTTTATCTGATATCTTTACATTCACACTACTATTTAGCTTAAATTTAATTCAGACTAAAATACTCTTAAAACTAGTAAAATCCCACTTCCAAAAATTTCCATCCATTGACGGTCATATATTTTATTTTTTGCGTGGTCCTGTAAAATCGTTTTATCTGTATTCAGTAAACATCTTTTAGTATGCTAAATATAATTCAGCATAAAGATGCATAGCTAATTTAAGAAATAAGGAAAAACATACGTTAAGCATAGATTATGAAGCATTTTCCAACACTTCATGAAATCTTAAAAAAAATCATTAATTAGGAAAATAAGGGTATATAGTCAAATATGTATTCCAATACTTTTGAAGAGCCCTGTATTTGATATGTCTGTCGATATACATATTATAAAATGGGAAAATTTAGTTTAGCAAGAAAAAATCTTAAAATTTCTTTTTGAGCAATTTGTACTAATAAATGGGAAACATACTTGAAAACTTTTGTTCAGCCCTGTAGTTTACTTTGTACCTTTATTACACGTCAGTAAGAAGCTAAAGTTCTTTTAAACTAAAACTCTTAAATCAACTAAAATCAAATTTTTATAAATTATCATTCATAGGTGTCCATGTACACAATTATTTTCATGGCCCTGTATATCATTTTTTAACCATTTGAAAAATGGTTGTTGTTTTCGGGAGAATGGACCCGATGATGTTACCACTTTTGAATGATGTTACCACTTTTGAATGATGTTACCACTTTTGAATTTAAATTAAATTCTTTATTTTTAGAAGAATTTTTATTTGAATTTAAATTAAATTCTTTACTTTTAGAAGAATTTTTATTTGAATAGTAAATTAAAATGGTTAAAATCATTGTAATAAAGGAGAAAACTAACAAATTTAAAAATGGGTAGACGGAAATTAACAGATACGGAAAAAGCCGAAGCCAAAGAAATGAATGAACGTGAATATCGCATTCAATGATATTAAACACAGTCAACATGTATAAGTTGCTTATTAGTTTGGCGATTCGTATCATTTGGCGAAATTGGTCGACGGGATAACTGAGTAATACTGTATTTGGTTTGGCGCAAAAACGTCTTTCAATGCAGAAAATGATAAAATCAAAAGATTATTGAGCCGCTGAAAACCAATTACGTGTTGAAAGGCGATCACGAAAAAGGAAGCAATTTAATGCCGAACCGATTAATTGTAAAACATCATGTCGCCAGGGCGACCAATCCACTAGCCATGGCGTTTTACTATCGGTCGGTTCTAACCAGGAAAATTTGAGTGCCAATAGTGATTCTAACAAGCCGGAAAATGTTATAGCTATTACTCTTGATTTTCCACCACCTAAAAAGAAAACTAAAAAGCAATCGGCTTGGGAAAAACTGGGAAAAAACTTTTTTGATTCGATGTCTGATGGACCCATTCACAGATGCATGTGCTGCGATCGATTTTGGTTTAAAACCTCCATCACCAAAATTCTGCTCTGTAAAATCAAACAATATATGCCAAAGTCTTACAAGTATAACAGTATATGCCAAAGCTGTATTTTAATAATGATTACTTTTGCACCAACAATGTTAAATAGTTTGAAATGTTTCTTTCGTCGCCAACTTTTATGCTTGGCGACAATAGAGTGATATAACTTAAACGAACCGTACCTTCAAATTGCAGCATGTATAAAGTCATTTATAGCAGTGGCACGGATAATACACAATAAAACAACTGGTATTTAGCTTAAAATGATAGATGAATGTATCGAGTGAAACATTTTTCAAATGGTTGGGGTAATTTCTTAAATTACAATTTTTTTTTTCTATATTCTGCAAACATTTCTTTGTAAATTGAATGGAGTTCAACGTAAAAATGTATACCTTATTTAAGAATCAACCTTTAAGTAATTTACGCTCATACTCAGTAACGTTCGCGAGCTCTTTTGGATAGCCCTGTATATAAACTATAACATTTATACACACCCTTATAATGTACAAAGATTTAGTGAAACTTAAGTGCGTATATCATAATTAAAATGTATGACATCCTTTCATCAGCCGTCATCGGAAACATATACAGTCCGTCCGAAGAAATTTACTATTTGAAATCTTTTGTGTGTCCCTGTAAATGCATTGTACTTCATATTGTAGCGTATATTGGGTTCTTTTGATCTTATGGTTAGACAACTTCAAACTCTTGCTCTTAGAAAAACAGAAAATAATTTATTTTACAGACTTCAGAACAACAGAGTCTTCGAAACTCACAAATATTACTGGATATTCTAAAATAACTGCTCAAATCTATCGTACAATTACAGCTTTAGACCCCAAAGACTCTTTATACAACGTCTCCACACTTAATAACATTCAAAACAACATAGATGAAACTCAAGCAAACTTGCTTACGCCTTGTTCACTCAATGACTGACTGGTAAATAATGACAACAGCAGCTCGTATCGCTCTCCTTATATAGGTTCGCAGCATGCGGCGAAGTTTCTACAACCTTCTAGAAAAAAACCGGAAAACCACGGAACAACATTCAATGTATCAGTCGACCTAAGGGGGGGGGTTACCATAAACAGGCAAGGGTTACCATCGCCAACAATCGCCAAGTTTGTCGCCAACTTGGCGATATATCGCCAAATTTGGCGACCAAAATTAGTTGCAAAAAGTGACGCCAACTTGGCGATATCTCTAATATTTCGCAAAGCTGCCATACACATTCACTGAAAATAATAGACAAGTTTGCTTGATAACAGAGACAATGCAACAAAAACTAATATTAGAAAAGGAATGGAGCTTAATAAGATTATTTACATTATTTTACAGTACAAACACTAACTATTTACAAAATTCGTAACACTACCCCCTCCTCAAAGACTGCACGTCCCGGGCAGTGCAATCCTTGAGTTAGAGGAAAACACTTAAAATAAATAAATAAATAAAATAATAAATAATAACAATAATAAGAAGTACATAAATAAGAACTAATTACTATTTACATATTTACAAAAAGTGACTTTCATGACCATGGTCTGAAATTCCAGTTTTGAATTTCTATTCACTTTGGCCAAAATAAGGGGCTAGCCGGTTATAGTGTACGACCTTGGGTTTGGCGTGTGGCGATTTTTGTATGCGTACGACGACGTCATTCAGCCTGTTGACGACTGTGTAAGGACCGGCCCAGTTTCTTTGTAGTTTTGGCGACAGTCCCTTACGACGTATCGGATTCCACAACCAAACTTTGTCACCTTCGTTGAACTCATGTCCAGTTACCTTTGTGTCGTACCGTGTCTTCATCTTTTCCGATGCCAGTCCGATTCGGTTCCTCGCTAGGCAATGAATCTCCTCAATCCGCGCCTGGAGTTCATCGACATATTCCTCAGGCGATGGAGGAGCATCAGGAGGACGGCCAAACAAAAGATCCGCAGGTAGACGAAGATCACGACCAAAGAGCATTTGAGAAGGGGAATAACCAGTGGCCTCATGAGCAGCACTCCTGTAGGCAAGCAGGAACAGAGGTAATTTCTTGTCCCAGTCCTGTTGACCTTTAGACACCAGGAGGGAGAGGCTATTTAGGATAGTACGATTGAAACGCTCCACCATGCCGTCCGATTGAGGGTGTAGAGGTGTTGTTCGAGTTTTGTCCATGCCGAGTAGTTCACACATTTCCTTGAACACAACCGAATCAAAATTCCTCCCTTGATCGGAATGGATTTGAAGAGGAACTCCGTATCTGGAAACCCAGTGTTGAATCAGTATGTCTGCTACGGTTACCGCCTCTTGATTAGGAATGGCATATGCTTCAGGCCACTTAGTGAAGTAGTCCATGACAACGAGGATGTACTTATTGCCATCAGATGTTCTAGGAAGTGGACCCAGGATGTCTAAAGCAATTCGTTCGAAAGGAGCTCCTACATTATAACGTTGCAATCGTCCACGGGTGCGCCTCTTTGGACCTTTACGTGCTACACAGGTGTCACAAGTTCGACACCACTTCTCCACGTCACGCTATCACATCTCCTTTCTTGATAGTCCTTGTCTTATCACTGATGTTAGCAATTCTGACTGGAATGGTCTTCTTCGAGAGGTCCACTACAGATGAAGCCACCAATACTCCTGCTTGTTTACTATTGTCTTCTGGATAATCTATATGGCCAAATCGGTAATTAGTTTCATTTTTAATTACAGCTGGAACTAAAAATTCTGTTCTTGGATCTAGATTGATGTCTTCAAATTTTGAGAGCATTTTGTTATTTTTGAAATCAAGTCTGAAGTCAAACTTCTTCAGAAAATCTAGTCCGATTAAGCAAGGATCTGTTATGTCAGCCACATATGCCGTATGGTAATATTTCGTTCCTCCAAAGTTGATAGTTAAATTGGCCTTTCCATATATGCCTATCTTGTCGCCCGTCACAGTTTGCAGGGTAATGCATGGTGGAGTCCAGATGAGTTTAGATTTCAATTTTCGAGCCAAATCTTCTCTTATTATTGTCACATTGGCTCCTGTATCGACAATCATACGGCACTGAATTCCGTTAATAAAGCCTATCACATATAATTCATTATCACCGCCACTCATTTTTGATATCTGGAGGATCTTCAGGTGGGGCTTTTCATTCTCTGGCAACCTCCGCCCCGCGAGATGGCCAAAATTTAGTTTCCCTGCTGACTGTTTGAATTTATCTCACGTTCGTGTATTTTGGGGCAATTTCTTCGGAGATGTCCTGTATCACCGCATCCCCAGCACGTGAGATTCTGTCTTCTCTCGCTTGTTCTTCCATATTTTAAAGCTTCAATCTCTTGATTTAATTTCCTAATTTCTTTCAAGAAGTCGATCTCAGTGTCTGAGCTTTTGTTCACCGTTGCCCCTCGGACTGAATGACGATCTCTTCGGCTGGCTTGTGTAGCTGCTTCCAACTTTAAGGCATATAGTAGTGCAGCCTTTAAATCCTGTACATCTGCCATTCGTACCGCTCTCTGCACTTCTGGATCTTTTATTCCGTCTACAAAATATTGCAGTGAGAGCATTTCCCGTACATTTGTTGGACAGTCAATGAATGCTAAATTTGCAAGCCGTTCAATTTCCGAGGCAAACTCTTGAAGGGTTTCACTCGATTTTTGATGGCGGCTCTTCATTTGTATTCTCGTATAATCCTTGAAGAATTTTTCGCCGAATCTCATTTCAAGTGCACAACTTAGTCTCAAAATTGAGTTGCGTCATATCGGGCAATGTTTGCAGCACGTCGGCGGCTTCTCCTCTTAAAGATGCTGCCAGTTGACAAGCTTTCACCTCGTCACTCCATTTGTTCGCTTGAGCTACAATGGTGAATTGGGTCTTGTAAACTTGCAGGAACTCTTTCCATCGTATGTCGACAGCTTAATGTGCACGGGAGAAGCAGGCGGATTCCCAAATTCTTCATAATTACCACTAGACGCTGAAAGTTTATTCTCAAGATCTTGTACTTTTTTATTTAGCTTTTCATCTACTTCACCTAGTATTTTCTCTTCAACGTTACTGATTTTCTCTTCAACGTTACAAACTTCTTTCTGAATTTTCTCTTCTACTTCCGCCATTTTCCTTTCCATTTTCTGTTCAACATTACTAACTTCATTCTGAATTTTCTCTTCTACCGAATCTATTCTTCTCTCTACCGATGAGAACTTTTCTTCCAAAGTTTTCTTCATTTCTTCTTGGCTTTTATTAACTTCCTCCTTTAATTCTTCCATTCTCTCTTGGCTTCTTTTCATTTCTTCAGTCACATCTTCTTGGACTTTGTCGATTTTATTCGCCAACTCTTCTTGGCCTTTATTCATCTTTTCCGCCAACTCTTCTTGGCCTTTATTCATTTTATCCGCCAACTCTTCTTGGCCTTTATCAATTTTATTGGTCAGCTCTGTTCTTAATCCGTTAATAGCTTCTAACAGTTCTTTCAGTTGTACGTCCATTGTTCGTGTTTTCGCCATAAGATCCCGACTCCTGACACCAAAAATTGTAGCGTATATTGGGTTCTTTTGATCTTATGGTTAGACAACTTCAAACTCTTGCTCTTAGAAAAGTAGAAAATAATTTATTTTACAGACTTCAGAACAACAGAGTCTTCGAAACTCACAAATATTACTGGATATTCAAAAATAACTGCTCAAATCTATCGTACAATTACAGCTTTAGACCCCAAAGACTCTTTATACAACGTCTCAACACTTAATAACATTCAAAACAACATAGATGAAACTCAAGCAAACTTGCTTACGCCTTGTTCACTCAATGACTGACTGGTAAATAATGACAACAGCAGCTCGTATCGCTCTCCTTATATAGGTTCGCAGCATGCGGCGAAGTTTCTACAACCTTCTAGAAAAAAACCGGAAAACCACGGAACAACATTCAATGTATCAGTAGACCTAAGGGGGGGGGTTACCTAAAACAGGGAAGGGTTACCATCGCCAACAATCGCCAAGTTTGTCGCCAACTTGGCGATATATCGCCAAATTTGGCGAAAAAAATTTGTTGCCGAAAGTGACGCCAACTTGGCGATATCTCTAATATTTCGCAAAGCTGCCATACACATTCACTGAAAATAATAGACAAGTTTGCTTGATAACAGAGACAATGCAACAAAAAGTAATATTAGAAAAGGAATGGAGCTTAATAAGATTATTTACATTATTTTACAGTACAAACACTATTTATTTACAAAATTCGTAACAATATTATGCAAGGCAGTATCGTATAATTTATATTAAGCCTCAGTGACATTTATCAATTTTGTTATACATATTTTAAAAATGTCGCACACTATTCCACCCTTTACCATTATCCAATGGAATTCTTTTGTGTGGCCCTGTAAAGGAATAATACTATATTTTCACCACATATTTTATAGAATGCGTATTTTAGTTCACCTCTTAAATGCATGTAAATTTTAATATGTTTGACAGGGTGTAACATTTTTAAAACGCCTTTGAAACGATTTTCCCCCATAGGCCATAATGTAATCGAAAATTTGTGACTCTCCCTATAAATAAACTAATCATGGTAGAAACTTCATTTTCAATAGTGTTCGTGCTAGGGTAAACGTCAATAACATTCAAAAATTTCAGGGCAATTCGAGTGTATTTACAGGTGTTAGAGCGTGGAGAGACGGATAGACTGACAGACTGGCAGACGGATAAACTGACAGACACGCAGACGGACAGACTGACAGACGGATAGACTGACCGACGGGCAGACAAACCGAATTCATAAGCAATTTTTAAACTTTTGGAAAGTGTTATAAATGTTAAAATTCATTTGAAACGATTTTTCCCGATAGGCCATAATGTAATGGAAAACTTTTGACTGTCCCTGTAAATAAATTAATCAGGGTAGAAACTACCTTTTCCATAGAGTTCGTGCTAGAGTAAACCTAAATAACGTCCAAAAATTTCATGGCAATCCGAGTATGCGGACAGACGGCCATCCGGCCAGACAAACCGAATGCATAAGCACTTTTCATACCCCCCCCCCCCCCTCTTAGGTGGATTATTTTTATATTTAGGATGAACTTACTGGCCATAACTTAAAACATAGAGCAAAAAATGGTTTAATTCTATGCATAATTTCATGCACTTTTCGATGGTACAAGAATGAAAAAGAACAAAATTGGCATTATATTTCCCTCTTCAGGCAGAATATTTCTAAATTGAAAGAGAACAGACTTGTTACAGCTAAATACATACGCAAAAAAAGATGGTTCCATTCTATGCACATTTTACGGATCAGAGATTCCAAAAAACTTGTTTATACAAAATGTCTGTTTGGATGTCCCTGTGTCGCCATTGTACCATTGAAAATGTATGAAGATATGCATAGAATTGATCAAATTATTTGTGTATGTTTTTATCTATGGCAAGTAAGTTATGGATTTTAAAATATTTTGCCAAAAGAGGGCTCTGTAATAGTGAATTTTGGGTCACTTTCAATATTGAATCATCCAAGAGTGTATGAAGTTATGCATAGAATTGAACCAAATTTCTTGAATAATTGTTTGACTATGGATTGTAGGTCCTCCTTTAATTAAAAAAATTGCCGAGGTAGTCGCTGTAATAGCGACTTTTGTTCTACTTTCAATAATGTACCACAAAAAAGTGTATGAGATTGAACATAGAATTCAACCAAAAGTTTTGTGTAAGCGTTTGACTATGACTAATAAGTCTTCCCTGAGTTTAAAGAAATCTGCCGGGAAAAGGCGCTATAACAGCAATATTCGTGCCATTTTCATTGTTATACCATTGAAAATTGTATGAAGTTATGCATAGAACTGAAACAAATATTTTGTGCATGTTTTTGCATATGATCAGAAGATTTTCATTGAATTTG
This sequence comes from Maratus speculifer, assembly GCA_964019185.1. Classification (NCBI taxonomy): domain Eukaryota; kingdom Metazoa; phylum Arthropoda; class Arachnida; order Araneae; family Salticidae; genus Maratus; species Maratus speculifer. The sequence goes on from CAXHSM010000778.1 coordinate 12,295, forward strand.
GAAATATTTCGAAAGAAAGTAGTGCTGTGATAGTGATTTTTGAATCGGTTTCTTGATTTCTTATTGTTTTGTTGTCTATCGGCTTGTCCACAAATGAGAACTCGCGTCCTACAAGGCCTATAATTCGCAAACTGGTAACAAGAGAATAAGGAAAAACGATTGATTTAAAAATTTCATTATTTTCTACATCAATTCTTTTTATTCTGATTAATTGACTGAATCAGAAATTTACGATGAAATCATATTGATAAGTATGATATAGTTGATATAGTATTGAACTCATAATATTGAAGTATTAACATGTGTAAATACTTTTTTAAATATTAAGATATACGTATTAGGTAAGTACGTTTTGGTATTTTTACATTAACCAGTTTTGTGTATGATTTTGGGCATGGTCAACTAGTTCCTCATGAATTTAGAAATTTTCCGTTGGAAACGGGCGCTGTGATAGCAATTTTTGTTTAATTTTCCCAGTTTTTTTATTCTGTTGTCCATGGGTGGCTCATGCTGTGACGGAAACTGGCGTCCTGCTATCCCGGCTATTTGTAAATAGCTGATATGCAACAGAATAATGAAAGGTTATTTATATTAATAAATATCATGATCAGGGGGGAGATTAGCTAATTTTACTCCGATTCATTGACGGAAGAAATCTAAGATGAAGATCAAAGTTGGTATTGTATTTTTTAATAATTTTGCAGTATTAACATCCATAACTATTTTTTGAAATACTGGGGGGGGGGGGGCCCGCCCCCCTGCTCGCTATGCTCGCCAACCCCCCGCGTAATCGCTTCGCGATTCCAAATTATTGTCTACCCCTGCTTGCTGCGCTCGCCAATAACCCATGGTATGAATAAGCAGTAGCAGACCTTTCAAATGATGTCACACGACTGGTGTTGTAAAGAAATTAAAAGTGTGACCCCCTGGGGGGCAGAGTGGGAGGCGACACAAAAGACATCCATAATATGAATAAGCAGCTGCAGACCTCTCAAATGATGTGTCACTCAACTGGTGTTGTAAAGAAATTAAAAATGTGACCGCCCCCCCCCCTGGGGAGAGCAGAGTGTGGGGGTGACACACAAGACATCCATAATATGAATAAGCAGTTGCAGACCTTTCAAATCTTGTGTAACACGACTGGTGTTGTAAAGAAAATAAAAATGTGTTCCCCCTGGGGAGCAGAATGGGGGATAACACACAAGACATCCATTATATGAATAAGCAGTTGCAAAACTCTCAAACGATGTATCAAACGACTGGTGTTGTAAAGAAATTAAAAATTTGGCGAAATATTACAGTTATCGCCAAGTTGGCGTCACTTTTGACAACTAATTTTGGTCGCCAAATTTGGCGATATATCGCCAAGTTGGCGACAAACTTGGCGATTGTTAGCGATAGCAACCTTTCCTCACTTTATGGTAACCCATATGGCGATGCATAGACGGAGCCCTTTCCTGATTGGTCTATTCGACTCATGGAAGGAGTGGACAACCCGGATTCGTTAGTTCCGGAAATCTTCCACATCAGCATCATTCCAGGAGTCATTCCTTTTAAGGCTAGTTTTTTTTACTATAGAAGGATTAAGATAATTGGGATAGAAGAAAGTGTTCAGATTGTCAAATCCAAATAATTTTACAATAAACAGATAACTGAAAATTAACACTTTTAAAGCACTGTTGATCTAGTATTTTGTAATAATATTGCATTAATATTTTAACATCTCTAACTATTTTATGAAATATTAAGCTGTATGTGATAAAAGAAAGTTTTGGGATTGGAACATCCAACTGGTTTTAGAATTGAGATCTAACTAAAAATTAACACTTTTATAACACTGATGTTCTATTGTTTCTTAATAATATTGGTGTATTAATGTCTTCAATCTTTTGAAATATCAAGTTTAATGTGGCATAAGAAAGTTTTGGGATTGGTAAATCCAACTAGTTTTAGAATTGCTGGATAACTGAAAATTAACACTTTTAAAGCCCCGTTGATCTTAAATTTTGTAATAATATTACAGTTTTAACATCTCTAACTATTTTATGAAATATTAAGCTGCATGTGATAAAAGAAAGTTTTGGGAGTGGCATATCCAACTGGTTTTAGAATTGAGATCTAAGTAAAATTTAACACTTTTATAACACTGATGGTCTATTGTTTCTTAAAAATATTGGAGTATTAACATCTTCAGTCTTTTGAAACATTAAGTTTAATGTGACATAAGAAAGTTTTGGGATTGGCAAATCCAACTAGTTTTAGAATTGATGGATAACTGAAAATTAACACCTTTAAAGCACCGTTGATCTTAAAATTTGTAATAATATCGCAGTTTTAACATCTCTAACTATTTTATGAAATATTAAGCTGTATGTGATAAAAGAAAGTTTTGGGATCGGCACATCGAACTAGCTTTAGAATTGAGAGCTAACTGAAAATTAACATTTTTAAAGCACTATTGATCTAGTGTTTCTTAATAATATTGGAGTATTAACATCTCTAACAATCTTTTAAAATATTAAGTTTAATGTGATATAAGAAATTTTTGGGATTGGTATATCCAACAAGTTTTAAAATTAATCCAACTGAAAATTTACGCTTTTAAAGCACTGTGATGCTTAAAATGGGATGTCGCTAGATTGATTGTATTTGTTGGGAATTGATAAATTAATATATCAGTTTATTCACAGAAAATCGTTTGCAAATTTGCAATTGTGATATTTATTTTTTTACGCGACTCGTTGCTATGGAAGCGAAGCTGTTTTTTCGTCTGCTTTGCTTTTATATTTTTTATCTTACGAGAGGAGTTAAAAGTTTAGATAAAAAAGTTCGCATCAATTTTTGATGGAATGGAAAAGAATTTTTTTTGAGAGAATGTTTATTTTTTTTTTGTTTTTCGTGCGTGTCTTGAGTTTTATTGAAGAATTATGTTATTTTTATGAAAAAGCACGCAGAAATGCATATAGGATCATCTTTCCAGTTTTTAGTATGATGATCAGAAATTATCAAGGTAAAAGCATTTATATTTTGTACATATTATACATTTTGTACGTAGTATGTAAATAATTTGAATTCAATATTTCTTTATTCTATAATTCTATGTATGTAATAAAATTTATTAGGATGAGCGAAGCGAATCCTCTACTAGCCCACTCAAATAACATTTTGTCGTACGCTTTATGAAAAATCTATTCAGTATTTTGACTTGAAATTAAACATAAGAATAAATTATGATATGTAGATTTGCAGAATGTTATTTTTTTACACAATAACCTTTAAAAATTATTATTTTAATGATTAATTTATTCTACATGTTTTTCTATTATGGACGCATTTTTGCAAATAAAAAATTGAACGCGTATCTTTTTATTTTCAGAATGAAAATAAACCATGGGGTTAGTAATTATAGATAGAATCATGATTAATTAATTAAATAAAATGTATTTTCATTATTCCGCCAAAATCGTTTGCAAATAAAAAATTGAACCTGTATCTTTTTATTTTAAGAAGGAAAATAAACTATGGGGTTAGTAGTTATAGGTAGAATCATGATTAATATATTAAATAAAATATATTTTCATTATTCTGCCAAAATTATTTACGCATTTTATACTTACGGATTTTAAAAGAATTATATTATGATTTATTTATTTAGGTATTTACTTTTGTAAAGTAGCAACAAAAAGAATCATAAACAAGTAAAATTAATTCTTATATTTGGTATTTAAAGTGAATATTTTGTTAAATTTGGTAAGTTTCTTATGTCTGGTATTCGAAATGAGAGCTTAAAGAATAACTTAAGAATATTTTAATTGATTGAAGAATAATTTAATTCAACCAAATTAAATATATTAACTACGTTTATAAATAATTTCTGGAATGTATTAGTAATTTAAAAATGTCGAGAAAAAGAACACTTATTGGCCAGAACGAACGCCGTTACTGGCCATTGGAAAACGTAAAAACCTCTTTAAAACTTTTAGTTAAAAATTAAAAAATATATATTTTTATTTATACCAGCCTTATATCATAAATAAAAAATTCCGAGGAAATTCTTAGTTATTTGGCTGAATTTACATTTCTAAAATTTAAATGCGCCAAAACATGAGATAACGTTTTTGCTTAATAAAGATGCAAAAATAATATAAAAAAATAATGTTTCTTTCAAATATTTATCTTATGAAATAATGCTTCGCGAATCCAAACAAAGCACGGCTTTTGCTAGTTAAAAGAAAAATTCAAGAATATTTAGAAGATTTTTGAACCCAAATAATGAAGTTTTGATTGTTTACAAAACAAATCTGACGCCCCGAGCACGGACATTTGAATAATAATGTTGAGATATTGAATTGTTTTTACCCGACTACGGCAAAGCCAAAGGAGGGTTATGATTTTGACAGGCTATGTATGTATGTATGTATGTATGTATGTATGTATGTATGTATGTTCATCTGTTCCCTCGTAACTTCTAAACCACTAATCAGAATTCGACAAATGACATATCATTAGAAGCGTCTTAATTGTCCGCTGGTTATAGGCTATATAGATTTTCACCAAATTCAATGTGGCGCCCTCTAGCGGACAAAATATACAGAGTAAAAAAATAAAGTTAAGCTAGATATGCCGTGTTTGGTATCATTTTAAAGCGCTTCACTTGTACATTTCGAATATATATATTTTACTAGCATTTGCTTGTGACTTTACTTGCATTTATGGGCTAATTGCATATAATTCACATCTTTTCGTTCTTAATTTCTTTGGTACTTAGTAATCAGAATAAGACCACTGCAGTGCCATTAGAAGGGTCTTGATCTTGATATTCTGTTGGTTGTGAGCTATAAAGTTTGTCACCAAATTTACTATTATGCCCTCTAGCGGACAAAAAGTATAAAATAAAAATATATGTAATGTGTTTGGTATTACTTGAAAGAGCTTCACCAGTATTTATATGCTTATACATAATTACAAGACTGCTTTGAAGATGTTTAAAAAAAATGAGCGATAAGAGTAAAGCGCGGATCACGGGAACTGTAATGTAGAGCAGCGTGAACGTTAATAGAATAATTAACATCAAAAATAAACGTCACAATGTTGATGGCTAAAGAGTACCAGATACCTAATTTAATTGATGTCATAAACAAATGTCCTCTGCATTATATGCCTTCGGGCTTATGTTGTTATATGTGCGTGTGTATCTATTTGCCTATTCGTTGTGACGTTGTGTACCCGGTAACGCAGGGAAGCAACCACAGCCATCCTACTTCGATACACTGTTTAAATTTTGTCGGATAAATATGCCGTGTTTGGTATCATTCAAAAGCGCTTTACTTGTACATTTTGAATATATCTATATATTACTAGCATTTGCTTGTGACTTTACCTGTATTCATGGGGTACTTTTATACTTTTTCAGCGTAGTTTTTTGTCGTAGTTGGGTTTTAGTTTTTTTACTTTATCTTGTTATAGTATATAGTGTTTTCGTAAGCTGTGCATTACTACTTATTTTTTCTAAGATGAATAAGTTAAAGAAAAAGCGTACACCGCTACGTGCGTCATTTACCAGAACTTTAAATGTTTTGAATGAAGAAATTAACAGCGAGTCATTAGATAAGGGTAAAATTTCAGACGATTTTAGTAAATTAGAAAATTTGATTCATGAAATTAAATCTATTGATGAAGCTATAATTGAACTCATGTTAGATGATGATAAATGCGATGAAGAGGCTATTGAAAATGAAGTAGTGGAAAATGAAAGTTATTCAGATCAATTTATTACCATTAAGCGTAAAGTTAGCGAAGCTTTGGGTACAAATAAACGTAATCAAGTTGATAGTGAAAAAAGTATAGATTACGGTTATTCCAAATCAAAGCATTATAAATTACCTAAATTAAATATTAAGCCATTCGATTCGCAGTTAATAAATTATCTTTCATTTTGGTCCCAGTTTCAGAAAACTCATGAAGACCTAGATTTGGATAATAGTGACAAATTTCAGTATCTTATACAATCGGTAGAACCTGGAACCAGTGCCAGGCGTTTGTTAGAGAGCTATCCAATGACCGCAGTTAATTACCCCAAAGCTGTCGAGGCATTTCAAGAGCGTTTTCGGAATAAAGATTTACTAATAGAAGTGTACGTAAGAGAATTCCTGAAATTGATTGTAGCTAATGTACAGGCGCACGGCAAAGATAAACTTCCCTTATCAGATTTGTTCACGAAAGTCGAGGCATATTTAAGATCGTTAGAATCAATGGGTTTAAGTTTAGAAAGCAATTCGGCGTGGCTCTATCCCATGATAGAATCTAGCTTATCGGAAGATGTATTAAAAGCATGACAGCGATATAATATTTCAATTACATCAAACGTTGTTAGTAATAATAATGCATTGTCAACAAAAGCAAATATAGTAAGTTTGATGGAATTTCTGAAACAAGAAGTTGCAAACGAGGAAAGATTAAAATTAGGCAAATCGAGTTTTATAGAGCTGGGCTCTAAAGAAAAACCTAAAGAAAAGTTAAGAAAAGCAGAAAGAGTAAAATACCTACTGCGACAGGGCTATTTAGTGCAAAAAAACGCCTTTGTTTATTTTGCAGTAAACCTCATGAAAGTAAGGACTGTGTTAGGGCTAAATCTCTTTCCTTTAGTGAACGGAAGGCCAAGATTAAGAATAAAAATTGCTGTTTAAAATGTCTTCGTTTTGGTCACCACGCTAAAGTTTGCAAAGTTTTTATTCGTTGCCACGTTTGTTCTAAACCCCATACCGAGTTATTATGCCCTGAAATTTCAATGTGTAAAGAATCAGAAAATACATCCAAGACCCCAGAAGTAATTGAAAGCACTATAGCAAATAAGCAGTGTTCTGCTGAAGTAGCTCTTATGACTTTGGAAATAGTTATTAAAGGTCGAATAACAAAGAACGTACGAGCATTACTTGATTGTGGGCCGCAAAAGAGCTATATTTTAAAAGGTACAGCTGAAGAGCTAGGTTTACATCCCATTTCTTCCGAAGCTATTGTACACACTTTGTTTGGTGGTACGCAAACAGAAGCTAAATCTCACAATAAATTCCAGGTTGAATTAAGTTCTTCGGATAGACAGAAACAAACGAAAAAAGTCTTAGAACTTTTGGATCAAGATATAATTTGTAATAATATTCCTCGGATACCGAAAGAATCAGTAATTAAAGAGCTTAAACAAAATAAACAATGGACTTCAGATTTAGGAGCAGGAAGTCCAAAAATTGAAATTTTGATTGGAAGCGATTACTACGGACAACTTCTTACAGGTCGAGTAAAACAGTTAAAGAGCGGTCTTACAGCAATAGAGACAAAGTTTGGATGGACACTTTGTGGTCGTTTAGAAAGTACATCACAGTCTTGTCTAAATTATGGAAATATGTTTATCACGAACCTAGCGTTAAAATATATGAAGATTCCAGAATTATGGAAATTAGAGACAATCGGTATAACAGATCCCTGTCAAACTTTGTCTAAAGCAGAAGAAGAAGAACTCGCTCATGATAATTTTATAAAAGAAGTTGATAAAAATATAGAAGGTCGCTATATTGTAGGTCTTCCTTGGATTAACGGCAAACGTGAGATTCCCTCAAATAGACACATAGCTGAACGAAGATTGATAAATTCAACAAAGAAATTAAAATCAATGAAAATGTTTGAAGAATATGCTAAAGTTTTCTATGAATGGGAAGAAGAAGGCGTTATCAGTAAAGTACCAGATGAAACACTCAAGATTCCAGGACATTTTTTACCTCATCATCCCGTCATCAAACCAGATAGTCTTACTACAAGTGTTCGACCAGTTTTTGATGCATCGTGTAAGGTAGGGAGGTCTCCTTCTTTAAATGATTGTCTCTTCAAAGGACCAAACCTCATCGAACAAATTCCTACAGTGTTAATAAGATTTCGTGAGAAAGCTATTGGGGTAGTAGCCGATATAAGAAGAGCATTTCTTCAAATTGAAGTCAAAGAATCAGATCGGCATTTCTTACGATTTTTGTGGTGGAAGAGTCCTAACGAATTTCAAGTTTATCAACACAATAGAGTAGTTTTTGGAGCAACTTGTAGCCCATTTTTGCTAGGTGCTGTTATAAGATATCATTTGAATAATGTTGATGAAGAAAACAAACAGATAGCTGAGAAGCTTATGAAATCCTACTATATAGATAACTGCGTTACTTCAGTCGACAATGTGCCTGAACTAGAAAATTTTATTTCAAAATCTACAGAAATCATGGCTGATGCGAAAATGGAATTAAGAATGTGGGAATTCGGACCAATTAAAAGTGAAGACAGCAGTTTCCTTAGCGAAAAAAAGATGCTCAGCAAAAATGTAACTACGATAGTTCCGGTTTTAGGGTTGAAGTGGGACATAATGGAGGATAGTTTGAAGATCGCACATAAATTTAGTGATGAGATAGAAAATTTGTCGAAAAGAAAGATATTAGCTGTAACCCAGGGGATCTTCGATCCAATAGGATTTTTAGCCCTAGCATTGTTGCCAGCCAAACTGATAATTCAAGACGCCTGGTCAACGAAATTAGATTGGGATGCTCCACTTCCAGAAGAAATTCGGAATAATTTTCAAAAATGGTATGGCGAACTCAAGTATTTAAATGACGTGAAGATAAATAGACGTGTAGGCTATGGTTGTAAAGAAAAATGTATTCATACATTTTGTGATGCAAGTACCAGAGCTTATGCAACAGCAGTTTTCTTACGTTGTGAAGATAAAGACGCAGTCTTTGTACAACTTTTAGGAGCTAAGTCTCGTCTTGCACCAAAGAAAAATATAACCATCCCACGTTTTGAGCTTCTTGCTTGTATTTTAGGAATAAGATTGACTAACTTTGTTTAGAAAGCCTTTAATTGTATTTCCATACCAGTAAAGTATTGGACCGACTCTTCGACTGTTCTCGCTTGGATTCGAAGAAATGATCAATAGGGAACGTTTGTGGGCAATAGAGTTAGAGAAATTTGTAAATTTTCTGAATCTCAATAATGGAACTTCGTACCTGGTCATCTCAACCCTGCTGATCTACCTTCTCGCGGATGTAGTCCTAAACAGCTGCTGAAGATGAGATGGTGGGAGGGACCAGAATGGTTGAAGTTATCAGAAGAAAATTGGCCACATTCAGAAACAAGCCCCAACGAAGAATTAGTAATGATGGAAAAGAAGAAAACTGCAGTACCTACTCTTTTATGTTCTAATTCTTATGAATTTATGATATATAGTAGAATTTCAAAATTTGGTAGATTTATTAATGTCGCATGTTGGGTGAAGAGATTCATAATGAAGTGCAGAAATCGAAATATATGTTTTACATCAGAATTGTCGATTGAAGAAAAGGAAGATGCGGAAAGGTCGCTCTGGTCAATAATACAATCTGAAAGTTTTGGTAATACTACTGATGCAATAAAAGGATTAAAGGTTATGAAAGATCAAGAAGGATTGTTGAGAGTAAAAACAAAGATATTAGAGCGGGATGACGAGTTTTCTTTCAGATATCCAAATTTATTATCATCGAAACATCATGTAGTGAATTGTCTGATTCAAGAATGTCATTTAAAGAATTGTCATGCTGGACTTCAAACAGTTGGATCCATTTTAAGAGAAAAATGTTGGATAATTTCTTCTAGACGCAGCATTAGAAGTCAATTGTCTAAGTGTTACAGATGCAAAAGAAACTCTGCAAAATCATATACTACACCTCCAATTCACCTACATCTAGATCGAGTCAGAGATTCCAAAGTTTTTGAAGTTGTTGGAGCTGATCTTTTTGGCCCTCTTTTTGTAAAGCAAAGATCCAAAGTTTGGGTTGTACTTTTTACATGTGCAGTATATAGGGCAATACATTTGGTATCCAGTCTCTCAACAGAAGGATTCATTCAGTCACTTCGAAGATTTATATGCAGGAGAGGAAGACCGACTACTATATACTCTGATAATGGCTCAAATTTTAGAGGAACCAACAACCTTTTAAAATCATTGGATTGGAAGGCAATAGTTTCTTCAAAAGATCTGTCTTCTATTAAATGGAAGTTCATCCCTCCAGCAGCTGCTTGGTGGGGTGGATGGTGGGAGCGTCTGATTAGATGTGTTAAAATTCCCTTTATCAGAACACCCGGCACTTCAACTTTAACTTTTGAAGAACTTATGACTGTTCTATGTGATGTCGAAGCAATAGTAAATAAAAGGCCTCTAACCTATATTTTTGAAGAAACAGATAAATTTGTACCTTTGACTCCATCATTTTTACAAGACATTGAAGAAATGGGTGTTCCTGATTTAGATGCAATAGATTCAAATAAACTTCAATCTAGATATAAACATTGTCAAAATATTCGGCAACAACTGAGAAACAGATTTAGAAAAGAATATTTAGCTGAATTGGTCCAAAAATCAAAACAGAAAGGACAAGCTGTCAGACTAGATGAAGTAGTCTTGATAGAACTAAACCAAAAGAGACTTCATTGGCCTATAGGAAAAATTGTAAAGATTTTCCCAAGTCGAGATGGAGCAGCTAGAGTGGCTGAAGTTAAAACAAGCTCAGGGACCTTGCTACGCCCACTTCGTAAGCTGTACTCATTAGAGATATCAAGTCCTGATGACCCTGTAATCCAGACTGTGAGTAACAGTAAAACTAGTAGTGGTAGAGTAGTAAAGAGACTTGTGAAATGACTTTTTCTAGAACTCTGAAATGACTTTTCAAAAACTCTGAAATGACTTTTCTAGAACTCTAAATGTTTCATTATTATATTATTATTGTTTAGTTCTTATCTTTATTTATTTATATATTTTTTATTTTGAATTAGGGTTTAATTTGATCAAAATTGATCTTAAGTTTAATTTGGCTTCCGCCTAAATTAAAGGTGGGAGTATGTTAGGAATTGATAAATTAATATATCAGTTTATTCACAGAAAATCGTTTGCAAATTTGCAATTGTGATATTTATTTTTTTTACGCGACTCGTTGCTATGGAAGCGAAGCTGTTTTTTCGTCTGCTTTGCTTTTATATTTTTTATCTTACGAGAGGAGTTAAAAGTTTAGATAAAAAAGTTGGCATCAATTTTTGATGGAATGGAAAAGAATTTTTTTAGAGAGAATGTTTATATTTTTTTGTTTGTCGTGCGTGTCTTGAGTTTTATTGAAGAATTATGTTATTTTTATGAAAAGGCACGCAGAAATGCATATAGGATCATCTTTCCAGTTTTTAGTATGATGATCAGAAATTATCAAGGTAAAAGCATTTATATTTTGTACATATTATACATTTTGTACATAGTATGTAAATAATTTGAATTCAATATTTCTTTATTCTATAATTCTAAGTATGTAATAAAATTTATTAAAAGAAAAATTCAAGAGTATTTAGAAGATTTTTGAACCCAAATAATGAAGTTTTGATTGTTTACAAAACAGTATTATCATGTGTTAAAATCGTATTTAATTATATTAAAAAAAGTATTTTACAATATTTTTCTTATGCTGAATTAAATGCATAATAAATACCTCTATCTTAACGAAACTAAATTAATTTATCTCGAAAGCACATGGATTTAATACATTACGATATGTACAGTGAGTGTAAATATGTATATTAAAGACTCATTAATCATTTTCCAATCATTGCTTTTCTGAAATTAAATGTTTCCTAATGTTATTAACTCCGCAACGCAAAACTCTGAAGTACATTATTTCAAAGATTAATAACACGTAAAATTTTGTATTTAATAAGCATCTCTCAGTTATTTGATTTCAAACCCGATATTCATCATCATTTACCACATTCATTAATCACATATTTTGAAAAGGAAGAAGTTTTGCAATTCAATAAAATTTAACTGTTAGAAGAGAAATATATATTTTGGTTTTAAAATATATTATGAAATCTGTCGTGCAAACAGTATAGAGATCTGAACGGGCCGGAATTTCCAGGCTCGGGCCCGGCCCGTAGGATAGTTTTTTCGTCCCGGTACGTACAGAAATTAGTGAAAACAGGCCCGCCCGTTATGGCCTGACACAATTTTTACAATTTTTAAAAAAATCGGATTTTTATTTTATAAGTAAGATTCCTTTAAAGAATACTGCATACATGTCTATGGAATGATTTTACATTATATTTTATAGGAAATACACATTGACAACATTAATGATTACTTTGATTTTTAGAATTTCAACATTCAAATAACGATTCATAAAAAAATTAGTATGGTTTAGAATGAAAGAAAAAAAAACGAAAGTTAAAAACATCGCAACTCTTGAAAGTGTGTAATAAATGTAGTGAAAAACCACCGATAACTTGGAGATAATTAATAATCAGAATAATACACTTTGTAAAAATCACCATTAAACGAAAAAACAAAGCAGGGTGCGTTTTGAGCTATTCTGTACTATTACGGACTCGTGTTTGTTCAACTGATGAAGAGCTGTTATTGTTGTGACTCGAAACGCGTCCTGCTTAATTTTTTGTTAAATGGTTATAAGAGTAGAATTATGAAAATATTTCTATATCATTTTATTAAAGATTCCAAATCCAAATTCATTTTCATATCCAAAAGAGATACTTTCTGAAACATTTTTGAATTCATTATTATTATTATTTTTTTTTTTTTTGGAAATGCATAAGATTAGCAAGTATTTCTATTCTGAAACTATGTACTCGAATAGCGTTATCCATTTTTGATACAAGCAATTTAAGAAAATATTGTGAAAGTTAGAGTTTTAAATAAAATTTCCGGAAGCGACAGCATGGAAAAGGAGAAAAATCTTCAACCATTCGATAAGAATTTCTTACATCTCAACAAAATAAATCAAGTATCCTATTTACCAAAAATAACAGCGGCAATTCCATTCCACATCCCTTCAATAGTCAGACTTGTTAATTTTATAATTTTACAGTTAAAGATTAGTTAGAAGATGTGTCAAACTTTCGCGTTGTTGAGAAGTGAATTTAAGAAACACCCAGGAGTATATATCCAAAGATTACGTTAACATAACTTCTTTAGCGCTATTAATAATTTTACAAATCATGTTAGCCCTACACATAATGAGAGCAATTAAGTCTAGTTCCAGCTCAGCTCGTCTATATGTAGAAAAAAATGCAAGCCTGATCTCGGCCCAGCACGTGTCTGCTAAAAAATATTAAGCCCAAGTTATACACAATGTAACTGTCCTATTCGAATCTCTACACTATACAAGTTACACTTCTGTATTGATGTTGTCCAACTAGTGTCACCAACTAGTTGTCAAATTAGCACATTTATGCTAATTCTGGTTAAAGACATATTCATTGAAAGTAACTCACATTTTATCGTCTCTTCTGGAATTTTTATAACGGGCCGCAGACCAGCAAAATTATTTTATCGGCCGGACCTAGCCCGTTCAATTTTTTGCGGGCCCGACCCGTTGAAAAAATATTCTAATTCTGCCGGCCCGTTAGAAAATTTTGAAGCATTCCGCCGGACCGGGTACGGACCCGTGCAGACCTCTAAAACAGTATCGCGCAAGAGCAAATAGGTAAAGTAAAATTTTCCTTAAGTAAATTTATGAAGTTCATTCTATCTATTACAGATATGATTTGCCAGCATCGCTGGTCAATTTCTCTTAAAGAATCTTGTACCAAAGGAAATATGTGGATGAATTTTATCTTTGTTTTAAAGCAATATGAATATTTAACGAATATAAATCTCATCAATACCTGCCTTGTAGAATTTTTAAAAAGGTCAATATGTCATATTCGAGATCACCTGATTATCGAGTTTTTGCCATTTTTAATAACTACGCAAAGGAGAAGGAAGTGTATTGCTAAAACTTTCCTTGAACAGTTTTCTAACAATACAAATCCAATTTAAGTCCATCCGGCAGAACACATTATGTAAGCAATTATAAAGAAATTTGTGTTATACATATATATTAGTAGATTACAAAATTGTATTGGCATGATAAACAGACAACAGACCATACTTTATATCATATAAAAAACTGGTGGAACCATAGAAATAAGTAGAGCTCGATCTAAAAAAAATGTTATAGAAAAAATTGGGAAATATTTTCAATCTAAAAAAGTGCGTAGAAAAAAATAGAAACATATGATCTGTAAATCTTTTGAAATAACCCAATTTTTTGTTAGCTGAAATTGAGGACTCAACATTACTGGTGCCTTAAAATCAATCAGAAAAAAAGATGCATTTTTAACTCATTCCGTATTTCAATCATCCATAACCATTTTAAAAATTTGGGTTCATAGCTATTTGTTACAGGCTGATATAATGAAGTATGAGAACGGTTCGTTCAGTACAAAGTGTGGACACAATGCCATTCCAGCGTTTTTGATAAGTGGAAGATCACAGCGTCAAGTAAACTCAAAACCTTGAACAGAGGCGATTCAACCATATACTAAATAATTGTTTTCAAACATATTTATCTGCATCAATTCTTCAACAACCTGATTATATTAACGTTATACTTTTATTATTACTTCATGGTCTATATTCATTTAGCGTTGTGGAACTTAACTGATTTGAGACAACATAACAATATGTCCTATTGACAACTTTCTTCAGTAATCAGTTTGAGTGGATAATAGTATAATTCTGAATATAAGGCACCAGTAAAGCTCAGTCAACATTTTCAGCTAACAAAAATTTGGGTTATTTCAAGAGCTTTACAGACCACCTGATTCCATTTCTTTTCTACGCACTTTTTTAGATTGAAAATATTTCCCAATTTTTACAGTAACATTCTTTTAGATCGAGCTCTACTTTTTTTGAGCTCCACCAATTCTTTATATGATTTCATAGTTTTTCAGATCCTTTCAGGAACTTTATCAATCACCTTCAACTAACAAATCTAAACTATTATTAGACTAAGTTTAAAGTTATTAGTAGACATATTAATGTGGCGAAATATGGAAAATAACGCCAAGTTGGCTTCAATTTTGGCGAGTAATTTTAGGCACCAGATTTGGCGATATACCGCTAAGTTGGAGAAACACTCGACGAGATTTGGCGACAGAACAGACGTCCCAGATAGTAGCCCCACTGCAGTTTTTCGGTAACTACGCAGATTTTCTTATGATCATTGGTATCTGCACAGATTTTCATAGCTTCATTGTTATATTGTTATCTTTATAAATATAGAAGAATTTTCTTTCTAAATTACCCCTTTTTAATTGAAATATCTGTATTGCAGTAACTGTTTCGACATCGAAAACACTCAAATAAAGGTGCGATGTTGTTTTAACATATATTTAGTTTCAATTTATAAATATGTTTATGGAAAATATGTATTTTCTGTTTTAAATGACGTCGATTTCAAAAATTGAAAAATCTATCAGGAGAATCAGAATTTTTATTGATCTATAAAAAAACGAACGTGTTATCATTTCTTTTTTAATTTTTGAAGTGCTTTTTCATTGGTGGCAACTCGAAAGAAATAATTGAATTAGCAATTAAAAAGGAGATATTTCTATAATGTTAAATTATGGAAAGTATATGGTTATATAAATTTTAATTGGATGCTATTTCCTTAATATTGGATATCTTTTGACAGGACTTTCGAAAGGCACATACCTAAATTAAAAGCTTTCGAAGAAGCTGAATATTTCCTGGTTCAGGTTATAATTGAGTTGTTTTTCTTTTTTTATTGTTTCACGAGAAAAAAGTGACAAAGGAGTTCTCGATCCATAACTAATCGGTGGATCTGGATGAATTTTAGTAAACTTTGAGGTTTAGAATAGGACACTTTGCCTTTACAATTTCGTCGCGATCCGATGAGTGGGTCCAAAATTATTAAGAAGCAAAATTTGAAATTTAACATTAGAGATGCGGCTGAGCTCTACTATACAGCACTATCGTGCTGTGTGATATGTTTAGCAGATGAAGAAATTAGTAGGATTGAATTACAAAATTTCATACATAAATTGAAGCAAGCAAATAAAAAGTCTAAAAATGAATTTATTTTCGCTTTTTTTTTCATTGATATAAAATTGTTTCGCTTTAATAAATAAATAAGTAAATAAAAGCTATTATTTTATTCAATATAAAAAAGAAATCCATTCCTATTGTTCACAATTATAATACCTTCCAGTTTATAAAGCTAAATATTTTTTTCGAATATGTGATTTATGGCTTTGAAGTCTTTTATGTTCTGAAATTAAGTATTCAATCTTGTTATTTACATTCGTATTCAATAAGCATTTTACAAGTATGTGTGTTCAAGCCTAGATAACTATTATCATTTATCACATTCCTTGTAAACATATTTTTAAAAATATATATTTTTTAATTTACCCTGCATTAGAATTTAGGTCGTAGAAAACACATAATAAATTTCAACGTTTTAATGTACATTTTGACACGCATAATGCTTATGTTATTTATTTTTTGCTTCAAAAAGTTTTATCTAAAATATTCTTTTTCTCAAATTAAAGTTTTTTAAATAAACTCGAATACATATAGACTAACAGAATAAAATTTTTTCACATTTTGTACAGCATAAAAAAATTAAATCGAAAAAAAAATATATTACATTTTCTTTTCTTTTCTGTGCAGAAACGAAATACAAAATGCTTGTTTCAATACTCGTGTTTCGCAATGAAACAAAATTAATTAATCTTCAAAATACATGCTTTTAATATCGTACGGTTTCTAAAGCTATTGTAAATATATTTCATGAAAATTCATTTATCATTTTGCTGAAATTAATTTTCTGAAACTGAATATTCATTATTGCTGTTTACATCTGAAACACAAAATCACTGATAAATTACTTGAAAGTTGAATATTACATTCAATTTCATCTTTCATAAACTTTTTCAGATACTTGATTTTAAAACAGTTAATCACGACTATTTGTCATTTTTATTATTCACATTCTTTAAAAATAACTAACATTTGGGATACATCAGAAAATAACTCGCAAAATTTGCATTCAAAAGGAATCGTATTCTAAGCGCATATATTTTTCCTGCAATACATATTTTTTTCTGTAATTTAAAAATATTCTTAATATGAGACAAAGCTATTTTAATTTAACTTGGCCAGGACTGTAATTTGTTGTTTACAATTAATTCCTGTGAACTCGGTTCCGTAAAATAGAAAAAAGCTTTTCATGTATTTTATGGCATACAAAATTTTTTATCGATATCGTGAAACATTAATTTGTCCTTTACTACTCTTTTTCTATAAACAAAATACAAAACCCTTGTTTCAATACTCATGTTTCGCAATGAAACAAAAGTAATTAATCATCAAAGCACATGCTTTTAATATCGTACGGTTTCTAGAGCTATTGTAAATAGGTTTCTTGAGAATTCATTTATCATTTTGCTGAAATTCCTTTTCTGAAACTGAATATCCACTGTTTCTGTTTACATCTGAAACACAAAATGACTGATAAATTACACGAAAGTTTAATAATACATACAATTTCATCTTTCATAAACATTTTCAGATACATGATTTTAAAACAGTTAATCACGACCTTGTCATTATTAACATTTTTTTAAAAGAATAAACATTTATGGATACATCAGAAAATGACTTACAGAAGTTTCATACTTAAATTTTAACATTTTAAAAGAAATATTTTTCAAAACGCATGTGTCTTTCCTATCAGACATTTTTTAATGTTCTTAATATGAGACAAAGCTATTGTAATTTTTTATATTGTTAGCATATTATATTTTTATTAACAATAGAAAATAACAAGTTAATACAATGTAATATTAATGTATGTGCAGTGCACCAATGTATTTCACTGAAGATGATTAAAATTTTTAGAAGCAAATTTTGGCTTTTTTCTCTATATATGATTATCAATATCGTTCTTTAAAGAGTGATCCACAAATGATGTCACATTTGAAGGGGCGGAAGAGTGCTCGTGAAACTGTAAAAATTTGTCACAAGAAGGTGGGAAGAAGAAGTTTGACATCGAAAATTCTGGTTACAATTGAAGCATTAAAAGTCCATGGAATAAAATTAAAGTATTTTGTGTTCATGAAGTTAAATTAACATTTAAAGCCAAACATATTATACTTTATTTATATGTACTACCATTTGCAATGGCTCTTTCATATAACTATTTTATTATTATTGTATATTTTTAATCGCTACCATTTGACATAATCATTACACATATTGTTTGAAAAGAACAAACATTTGGGATACATCAGAAAGTAACTCGTAGAAGTTGCATACTTAAATTTTAACATTTTAAAAGAGATGGTATTCTAAGCACATATGTCTTTCATAGGAGACATTTTTTAATCTACTTAATATAAGACAAAGCTATTTTAATTTTTTTTATCATGTTTGCATATTGTAATTTTATTCACAATAAATAAAACAGTATAATGCAGTATAACATTAGTGTATGTGCAGTGCATGAGTATATTTCATTGCAGATTATTAAAGTTTTTAGAAATTAATTTTGTACTTTTCTTTTATGTATAATTAGCAATCTCATTCTTTATAATGAAGTAAGATTTTGTATTAAAATCTATATAATTTAAGCATATTTTAACATTTTTTACATTTCTATGCGGAGAAAAAATTCTTCAAATATATTATTTAAAACTTCCAACAAAGTTGAAAAGTGTTCATGATTTCGATTTGTCTGTGCGTGTGTCGACTCTCCAACTTTCTTAAATATATTCGGATTGTACCTGAAATTTTAGGATGTTATTTACGCTTACCCTAGCATAATCCCTATTTCATATGGAGTTTTTTGTTGGTTTATATACAGGGGCAGTCAAACGTATTCCGCTACTTTACGAAAAATTGGAAAAATTCGTTTCTAACAGAGTTCAATGATGTTACACTGTATCAGATATAATAAAATTGATACAGGACTGAGATATCTATTGATACCGATTATAATAAACAATTATAATATATATATTATATAATATATAGTATGTCATTATAGTTATCTAATATATATACTGTATTCTTTTGGATAATAATATCTAGAAGCGACTATGCTAAATGCTTCTTTTATGTAATTGTAAATATTTTTATATGTTACATAAGCCAAACATAGTTAGACCAATTAATAAATATGTGTAAACATCTCAGACATTTCTTATGATAATTTACGATAATTAATAATTTTAAGAAAATACTTGAATGAGCTTTCAATAGTAATTATTAATTAAAGGTTAATATTTTTAAGTTTGAATATATATATATATAGGTTATTTTTCTCATACAGTTAATGTTAATTATTCGTATATGGTGACTAGCGGACCCGACAGACGTTGTCCTGTCACCGACCGACGTTGCCCTTCTTGGCACCGACTCCAGGAAATCAAATAAATGTACGTAAATATGGTAATACGCACGATAAACACTACGCTCTTAATTTAATTTCTTATTACAATTATGTAACGAAATTAATTTTCACTCTTCAGTATTTTTTGAAGTCGGTTCAATTTTTGATAGCAAAGTTTATTTTTCTCTTTTTAGTTAAATGTTAACGATTTTCTGAAGTCGGATAATTTGCTTAGTACCATTCGATTTAGAATAAAAAATTCACTAAAATATGTTATCAGTTGAAAAATATCTACAAAAGTCGATTTTAAAGGAATTTTTTAAAAATCGTTCTTTTTTTTACCCTCCTTAGGGAGGGAATTTTCCAAAATACTTTCTTAGATGCACTCGATGATATAAGAAGTATTTTTACCCGAATTTTCAAGATTTTTGGTTCGGTATATTTTTTTGTGCTGTGATTAATACGAAATCCAGACTTTCTTTTATATATATAGCACTTTTAATTAGCAAAAAATCACTAACTATTAGTTTTTGCCTAATTACTAAAAAAGTACTGAATCAATTTCAATGAAATGTAAATCTAAACCATTCTCGAATCCACTGGAACACACACACAAAATATCATTAAAATCGGTCCAGTCGTTTAAGAGGAATTCAGTGACATACACACGCACGGAAGATTTTTATATATAAAGATAAGCATTGAAAATTTCAGGTTTTTGCGCCGAAGACATCGCCAAATTAGAAAAATGTAAATTATCTCACGAACTACTGAATTTAAACAAATTTGCTTAGTATCATTCGATTCAGAATGAAACAATACACTAAAATATGTTATCAGTCGAAAAATAGCTACAAAAGCCGATTTTTAAGGAATTTTTAAAAAGTTCATTCTTTTTTCTACTCCTCTTGGGGGCGGAATCTTCGAAAATCGCTTCTTAGCGGCACTCGATGTTATAAGAAGTATTTTTACGCCAATTTTCAAGGTTTTTGGTTCGGTATCTTTGTTTGTGCTGTGATTAATACGAAATCCAGATTTTCTTTTATTTATATAGATAAGGATTCAAAATTTCAAGTTTTTGCACCGAAGACATCGCCAAATTAGGAAAATGTGAATTATCTCACGAACTACTGGATTTAAACAAATTTGCTTAGTACCATTCGATTCAGAATGAAAAAATACACTGAAATATGTTATCAGTTGAAAAATAACTACAAAAGCCGATTTTTAAGGAATTTTTTTAAAGTTCGTTCTTTTTTCTACTCATCTTAGGGGTGGAATTTTCAAAAATCCCTTCTTAGCGGCACTCGATGTTATAAGAAGTATTTTTGCTCCCATTTTCAAGATTTTTGGTTCGGTATATTTTTTTGTGCTGTGATTAATACGAAATCCTGACTTTCTTTTATATATATGGATAAGGATTGAAAATTTCAGGTTTTTGCGCTGAAGAAATCGCCAAATTAGGAAAATGTGAATTACCTCACGAACTACTGGATTTAAACGAATTTGCTTAGTATCATTCGATTCAAAATGAAAAAATGCACTAAAATATGTTATCAGTTGAAAAATAGCTAAAAAAGCCGATTTTAAAGGAATTTTTTTAAAGTTCGTTCCTTTTTCACCCTCCTGAGGGGGGGGGGGGGATTTCGAAAATCCCTTCTTAGCGGCACTCGATGTTATAAGAAGTATTTTTACCCCAATTTTCAAGATTTTTGGTTCGGTTTATTTTTTTGTGCTGTGATTATTACGACTTTCTTTTATATTTATAGCACTTTTAATTAGCGAAAAATCACTAACTATTAGTTTTTGCCTAATTACTAAAAATGTATTGAATCAATTTCGATGAAATGTGAATCTAAACCATTCTCGAATCCATCGGAACGCACACACAAAATTTCATTAAAATCGGTCCAGTCATTTAGGAGGAGTTCAGTTACATACACACGCACAGAAGATTTTTATATATAAAGATTATCAAAGGATAAAACGAATTCAAAAGAACAATAACAATAATAGTAAGAAGAATATTTTTGTTACATTCTGGGTAAGGAAGGAATTGATGTTTATGGAAAGCAAAGGATAATATGGTTTAAAAAATCTTATTAAAAAAGTAAAACATATTTATGAAAGTGTGATAGTATTGAATGATATTATGAAAAAAAATAAAATAAAATGTGTTATTCTAGTGATAATTTTATGCGTCTTTTTTTTTAATCTTCCCCCGTCTTATTTCCTTTTCTTTTCAGCTAAAATAATAGTTAATTAATGATAAAATTAGAGGCTTTTAAAATACCCTAGATTGTAGCAGAAATATTAAGGAGTTATTGCATGAGAATTTTATTTAATTAATTTAATAATTAAAAATATATTACCTTATTCCATTAGGTTGTGCTACAACGCACAGCGGAATAATAATTACTTTTTTTACTGTACTAACGAGCGCATCTTCACGTATTTGTATGTACGGAAATGTTTTCGTCTTAGTAATATGCATATGTAAAGTGCACTAAAATGTGCATTATGTAGATTATGCAGTGCAAAGAATAGTTACTTTTCATTTACAGGTTTCACACAAAATAATTCCGTTATATAATGGTGTAAGTTTGAATTGTTTGTTGCGTACTTTAAATATCTTAAACTATTTCATATATAATGAAATGATTATACGGCACTATACTAGGCTTACTATACGTTTTTTCATGTAAAATACGAAGTGCATAGTATTTACAGTGACGCACAAAATATTTCAGATAGTATATTCTATCCGATGTGATGTGCATTAGAGATGATGGCAGGAAATGCATTATTAATGATGATATGTGCTTTTAAATTTCCTTATATTTGTGAAAACTATAGGTTTAGTATAAATGTTACCTGATATACAGGGCAAAACAAAAGAATTCGTAAAAGTTACAGCGTATGAGGGTAAACGGCTTTAAGGTGATTTTTAGGTGAGTTACGCATTTTTACGCAGAACTGCATTTAATTTTATAAGAAATGTTTATATAAAAATAAAATTATGTACGAGGCCACACATAGAAGTGGATATATAGGCGTCAATAGATGATAATTTATGGAAATGTAGTTTTAGTAGTATAAAAAGTGTTAGCGTGAATGAAATTTTAGCTAAATAGTCGCGTTTAATGAAAGTATAAGGGGAATTACAAGGCTGATTAAAAGAACTCGTGTAAGTTTTAGAATATTCAACCTGCTATGCGTTATCTTGCTAATTTGAGCATTATGTAGTAAATTTATAAGTCTAGAGATCAAATACAGGGTTGTTCAAAAGAATTAGAATACATATTTGGCTATGAATGGTGATTGCTAAAATTAGTTTTCAAATGTTTTAGCATCTGTTTTCTAAAATGTTTACGTACTTATGTTAATTAACGGATTTCTGCAAATAACGAG